>UELV01000081.1:0-11480 GCA_900490015.1 Megastigmus stigmatizans
GCATATAGGCGCTTGCAAGTGACCTGCAACAAAACGCCCGAAGGCAGGCAGGCAGCAGTACGAGAGTCTAACAGCGGGAGCGAAGTAAAAGGCGTGTATGCCAGAGACTTACCAGAGAGAGAGAGAAGGAGAGGGAGAGAGAGAGAGAGGATTCAAGGCACATGAAAGTCCATCCGCAAGTTTCCGTGGCCGTGAGTGTGAGAGAGGAATCGCGCGTGAGTATGTCCGAAGGCTGCCGTGGCCAAGGGGAGCGATCGAATTGCGACCGAGAGATAAATCAAGAGAGAGAGACAGATAGATAGATAGAGAGAGTGAGATAGGTAGCACGACGCACAAGCTCTCTTCCGAGCTCAAGCAAGCCATGTTGTCCCGTAACCCGTGAAATCCGGCTCGAAGGACCAAATATTATGAATTGTGGGGATGGGAGATCACGAGTATCAGGAGAAATAATTTACACCTCGTCTCAGGTGTGCCACTAGGCTCAAAACCAAAAGTATCTTTTATTGTGGTGTATTCACTGCGATACACTAAATTAAGAAACAAATAATAAATAATAAATAAATAATTAAATACTGAAATATGGCCAAGATGGTTCGTGAAGAAACCAGCAACAATCATGATTTTAGTATGATTTAGTAATCAAAAAGTTGAGATATTACACGCGAAATACAGTAATTACAAATAATTATTAAAACGGCGAAAAAACTAAAAAAAAATTGTTGCTAAATAATAATTCAAAATTTCCGAAACAATTCTGCTCATAAGGCAAACATAGCTCTGATATTTGTATTTATCTCGGCGCACTTGGACAGATTAAGTACAAAAGGATTTTTGCATATCGTTCAGACGCTGAGATATTGAAATTTTTCAATCGCGATCGATTCAAAATGCACGAAATCGATTTTAAGAGCGACCGTGCGACTTCTCCTTGCGCCGCCGCTCGCTACAACTGACGCGCACGCTTTACTTTATTATTCAATTACTTTCTAGATTCGATAAAAATAAGGTCGTATAAAAATCTATTTTTTCTTAAACGCGCGAAAATATCTCAGCAATTATTTCTATTGGAGTTATTTCCATTAATTAAAAAATGAAAAAGATATTTTGAATAGACGTGCTCAAAAAAGGTAAAATTTTTTCAGTCATTTCTTGATCGTTACTCTAGGACCATCCACTGGGCAACAATGATTGATTTTCGAGAGTACCTGTTTCTAGAAAAATCCATATATCTCGAAAAAATAAATATTTTTTATTTTTCAAAAAAGCACTTTATGATGTGCAGGCTATAATTTACAGTGAATATCAAGTATTCATACTTGACTTTGAACGAGTATTAGAGAATCCGATTTTTAAGGGATTTTTCGATATATCAATAATAGTAACAAAGCAATCGATGTAAATAACAAAAACTAATCGATAGATCCTTTTAATACCTACAACTTTCCCATTTAATATAGTCTGATTGGACCAGTATTTCTACCGCCTCGTCTGAATAGTGCGATATATTTAGAGTTTCTAAGGGAGGCTCTGCGACCACTGCTGGCAGATCACCCATTAGAAATACTCGAAAATATGTTGTACCAACATGATGGAGCGCAGCTACCCTTGCCAGGGTCGTCAGAGACTTCCTCGATGAGCGGTATCCTGAGCGGTGGATGGGACGAGCTGGTCTGATAGAGTGGCCTGCATGATCGCCTGATCTCACGACACTCAACTATTACTTGTGGGGCGACTCCAAGGAAAGAGTGTGCAAGTCAACAGTGGACGAAGAGCAAGAGTGCTGTCGACGAATTATAGCAGCCTTTCAGGAAATTCATGAAAACGACGGTTCCATCAGGAGAGCGGTGGAAAATCTTGTTCGGCGTGCGGAACTGGTGCTGGAATACGATGGCAGGCACATCGAGTAGTACCTATAGACGTGGAGGAATTAACTTTTCAGAGCCACAATCGGCACTTCTCAAAAATCGCCAATGTTTCAACAATTAATCCCTTGTAGACTTTATTTCCGAGCACTTCAGGTATCGAAAAACAAGCCCGAGGCCGATGCACAGAATGAAAAAATGCATTTAAATTTGCATTATGTAAATTTGGAGGTTATTTAAACACGGTAATTTTTAAAACGTATTAAGAATGTATCAGAGAATCTGTGTGCCAAGTTTCAAAGACTGAACACTTTTTGATTTTTTTTTATGAGCGCTTGAAGTTCGGAAATCATACCAGTAACCGATTTACAGCATAAAAAAATGCACTTCAACTTGCATTATTCAAATTTGGAGGCAATTCAAAGACGGTAATTTTTAAAACTTATTAGTAATGCATCAGAAAATCTGTCTACAATGTTTCAAAGACTATACTCTTCTAAATGTTTTTTTATGAGCTCTTGAGGTATTAAAAAATCAGCCAGAGGCCGAATAACAGCATGATAAAATTCAACAGCAAGAGTGCCATCGACGAATTATAGCAGCAGATAAAATACTAAACTTGACAGGTGAGAGCTTGGGACGAAAAATGCCAGAATTTGCTTGATTCATTTACGCTGAAACAGTTACTAATTTAAATGATGAGATTCAGAAAATCTATTCTGCGAGATAAAATACCGAATCGTTTGGTCGATTGATTTTTTAAGCAAGACTTTGCAAATTAAAAATAAGATCAGAGAATTTATTTTCTCGATAAAATACTGAACTTGAGAGGTGAGGGCTTGTGATGAAAAAGTCCAGATTTTGCCTGATTCATTTTAGCAGAAACTGCTCTTAATTCAAAATATGAGACTCAGAAAATCGGTTCTACGAGATATTATACCAATTTGAGTAGTCAATTGATTTTTTAAGCAGAAACCTTTGCAAATTTAAAATAAGATCAGATAGATTTTTCTCGATAAAATATTAAACTTGAGACATGAGGGCTTGGGATGTAAAAAAGGAATATTTATTTTTAAGTTATAAAGATACCCGAATTTTAATTATTATAAAAATAAATGAAAAATATGAATAGGTATTCGCATGTGTTCCGTACTGACGCCGCTGACTTGGTCCAAGCTTTGTGCGTGTGTCTTTTCAGCTGAGCGACTGAAGCGGGAAAAGTTAGGCGCGCTCCCCTTCCTGCTGCCATTATTCCTGCCACGACGTCGAGGCTCCGCCTACTTTTTCCCTTGCTGCCGTAGCTGTAGCGGAGATGCGAGTTGATTGGCTGATTTTCCAAATGTTCTATTGCCAATAACTCGGAAATTATGCTTTTAATCGAAAAACGGAAAAGTTACGTATATCTTAGAATTGCATCCTCTATCTGGTGGTACCATCTTTAAGGGTCAATACCGGAACACCCTGTATATGGGTGATTCTCCAGAACGGCGTACGTTTAAAGAAATTTTTGAAAGCACCATGGTATTTTCGGATAAATAATTTTATTAGTTGAATAAATATTCAATGTTTATAATAATGATAATATTTAATTCATCTAATAAAATTGCTTAAATGTACGCCTTTATGTAGAATTACCCATATCTATCTGTGATTATAATAAAAATATTTATTATCTCTGTAAATTTAATAATTTTAGAAATATTTTTAGAAAATAATTATAAATAATACTATAAATTTTAGGTTGCTGTACAACGATTGATGATGGATATACTTTACCTCTTGCATTAATTAATAGAGCTGATGCATTGATTAAACACAATCAGTACAGTTCTGCATATGAAGACTTAAAAACTGTATTAAAGTTTAATGTTCCATTTCTTCGAACGTAAGTCATGAAATTTCGTTCTTAGCACTTTAATAAACTCTTGATACAATTGCTCGCTATGCTCACCTTGTAAAAGCATTCTATTTTAATATAATTCTTTATTTAGTGAAAACCTTTTGAATTTTATTGTTTATTGCAGAAACACGTATTTTTATTATTTTTAATGATCTCATTAATGAATGAAAATTAGTTTTTTATTACTTCCTCACGGAGGACGCTTTGTATCGGTGACAAAAATTTTTTTTCCCAACAATACTTAAGAACATTTTTAAGACTTTTGGAACAAAAATTGAGTAGTTTTGAGATAAAATTTTTCGTGTCTGTATCTCGAGAACGCATATACCGATTTCAAAGTACAAATATTTGTTTCACTCGGTTTTTTTGCACGACGGCTAAAAAATAAATTTTTAGATTCATTGATTCTCTTTCTTTATTTAAAAAAATTACTTTTTGATTATTAGTTTTTAAATTTTTTTTATATTTTTATGCGTTTAAAAGGTCATTAAATAACCTACAATTTGACATATTATCTTTTGAAATTGCTTCCGTCGTTCTTTTGTTATTTCGAAAAATGTCAATATTTGAAACTATTGTTATAACATTAGAATTTCTTTATTAATTATTATGAAATTTTACTAAATTTAATTGATTATTGTTAGTATGAATCTGTTGAATTTTCAGTCATGTAACGGGTCTTTCTTTACTTCTTGCGAGAATGTGATTGCATTCTCGCTCCTACCAGTATACTCGTTGCATCGGAAAATCTTTGTTTGATTTTCACGCTGTGAAGACTTGGACAGCTATCGTTGATAAACGCGAGACTCTCGCGAGAAGTGCAATGCTCGCAAGTCCTGCTGCTCAGATATAATGCACAGTAGAAACGCTTTTTAGCGCTCAGCCCTTGAGCTGCGGAAGAAAGAATATTATTCCTCTTCCATACCCTGTCTCCGACCGCTAAACCCGCTGTTCTCCTACGGGTGTTGTTATATGCTACCTGTCGATGGTGCGATTCCTCCGACTTCCGGCTCGCAACGTCACGTAAGCAGACGAGCTCTTGGATTTTCCTTTTCCATGCTTCTAGAGCCTCGTCCTGCTTCTTTTTCATCCTAACAGCTCTTGAGTCCTTCTGATTGACGTCCCAAGTTCGATGACTTTCTTCAATAAACGCTACGAGTATCGGCTTTAATGAGCGATTCACTCGCTCGACAAGGTTAGCTTGTGGATGGTACGATGTCACCGTCGTACGATACACACCTCTTTTCACCAAAAAGCTATCAATGGCACGGTTCTTAAACTCCGTGCCATTATCCGAGAGAAATACCTCAGGAGCTCCGTATCTCATAAAAACACGTTCATTGAGCTCCTTTAAGACAGTCTTTGCATTGGCTTTGCGAATGGGAATAACCTCAAACCATCACGTGAATAAATTCTGAAAAACCAGGATATACTCATAACCTTTAACATATTTTGGCAAAGGACCCATGATATCACCTGCCACCACTTGCCATGGTCTGGTGACGGTTTTTCGCCCCCATAAGCCCTGCAGGTGCACGCTGCTCAGCTTTGCATTGTTGGCAAACCATGCATTGGCGACCATAGGCCACTATGTCTTTGTACATTCCCGGCCAAAAGTATAAATTGAGACCTGAGGTTGGCTCGTCATGACCTTCTTGAATAACTTCTTTTCTTTTCTCCGTAGGCATGACGAGCTTCCAGGCATCATCATTACCAATTGTCCCTTCTACGGCTTCATCAGGCCTGTAGAAATACAGATGAACCTCGACTATCTTGAAGCAAGGATTGCCAGTGGGGTCCTCTTCCACTTTTTTGGACATAGCACAAATACCATTCATCCTGGGTTTCTTCTACCCAGGATATAGACACATTCGTACATTCGAGACAAGGCCATATGACTCTACAACTTTAGAGCCCATCGAGCCAGTCTGCCAATTGGGTTATGCAAACTACAAAACCAACGAATGCTGCTATGGTTGGTTACCACTTTAAACTCATATCCCTTTATATATGGTCTAAATTTCTTAATAGGCCATACCACAACAAGCGAGACATTCTCTCTCTCTGTCACGCTGTACTTCCTTTCCGCCTGTGACAGAGTCCGACTAGCAAACTCGAGCACGTGCTCTTCTCCATCTATAATCTGGAGAAGTGCTGCTCCTCGCCCAGTATCGCTAGCATCAGTTTGCACAGCAAACTGTACATCAAAGAGTGGGCGCTGCAGCACAGGAGTAGTGGCGATAAGCGCTTTGACTTGGTCAGAAGCTGCTTGTTGCTCTTCGAGCCACTCGTACTTTCTAGCTTTCTTAGTCAGCTGGGTGAGAGGCTCAGAGATCGTGGAAATCTCTTACAAATTTTCTATACCACGACGCCATGCCTAAGAAACTGCTCAGCTATTTTAAGTTTCTCGGCGCCGGATATTTCATAATCGGCTCGATCTTTTCTGGATCGGGCCGAAATCCGTCTCTGTTCACCTGCACACTTATGTATTTCGCCTCTTCTTGGCAAAAGATACTTTTTTCTCGGTTGATAGTGAGACCGGCCTGGTCTACTCGCTGGAGTATCTGCTCGAGCCGCGCTATATGCTCCTCGAATGACTCACTCGCGACAGCGATGTTATCCAAATAGCTGAAAGCATATGGTTCAAACTCTGGTCCTATCACTCGATCTATAAATCTCTGAAAAGGCGCTCCTGCTTGACTTAGGCCAAAGGCAGTCTTTTATACTGGTATAGGCCCATATCCGGCATCGTAAATGCCGTGTTGGGCCTCGATTCCGGCTTCAACGGAATCTGATGATAAGCACTGTTCAAGTCCAGCGAAGACATATATTTAGTCGACTTGAGCTTGCACAATATATGATCCATGAGGGGCAATGGATAAGCATCTGGCTTAGATACTGCATTGACCTTTCAAAAGTCGATGCATATCCAATACTTGTCGTTGCTCTTTTTCACCACCACGATAGGGCTTGACCAACCGCTATCTGAAGGTTCAATTACTCCAGAATAGAGCAATACTCTTACTTGGCGATGCGTTTCCTCTTCAATCTTTTTGGAATTAGGATAATGCTTTTGCTTGATCAGTCGACTTATCCGTCCTCCATCTCGTGTTCTACCCATGTAGTGCACCGTAGTATATTTGCTTCTGCTCGTCGTCTGTTCAGAATGTCACGCGCGGGCTTGTGTTGGTCGCGTGATTTACCGACTACGACACTGCCGTATACGAGTATTAGTGAGCGTCCGAGGAATATCAGCGTGTCCATACTTATATCCTACTCCAAAATCACGAAGAATGCATTACGCCCGCTCTAATGACTCGATCAAGCGACCGCTCGAATTGCTCTCGCTCTGCTAACCCCGCTTCAGCAAGCCCTACAACAGGCACAGCTGTGACTTTCCTTTCGCTAAGTCCAGTCATCTCGAGATCTATATATCCGTTTTCATTCTTGAATAACAGCTGATTCTTGCAGGGATCCAGCATAGGTTTAAACAATCGTGTGAAGTTGACTCCGACACAACAGTTAGAGTCCAACTCGGGCATAATTGCCATTTTCACATCCTTTTTGATCGTTGCGATCTCAAAAGGCATAACCTACGATAGACGAGTAATGACCATTCGCCATTCTCGCCCCTCTGACATAACTAGGCCGAAGCTCTCGACCGCACGCACTGACGATCTGTAATCTTACATTACTGTGCGTGTCACTCCGGAATCGTACAATGCTCAAACCCTATAGCCTCCAATTTTCACTTGGAGCCACCAACGATCTTCATTCTCGTCTGGATTGGAACATTCTTCCACTAACCCTTCTTGTTACTCAGTGGAAGTTTTCTTAGCCTTTAAGCAACCGCCGTCGGTGTTGGAAATCGATTCAGAGTCTTAGGCGGAATCACAGGAGCCACTGTAACCTCTACTGCGTGCTCCCTTTGTCGTTTTCCCCTTCGGCAGTCCTTCGCCGCATGCCCTGCCCGCCGCGCGCAAAGCACAGAAACGACTTCCGAACTTGCATGGGACTCTCTGGAAGAGAGGACTTGCCTGATTCGGGTTTCTCGGTCTTCTCTGCCGGCGAAGTTGGACGACTTACTCCGCGAGCGATTTTTCAACTGGGCTGTTAAGGCCTTGATGATCTGTAGCACCTGAACCAACGTCGTTGCTACCTGCTCTACTCTACTCCTCTACTCCTGAGACTGGAACCTTCGCTCTTGGTGGCTTTGCTAGCTCTCTCCATCTCACCTCTGGAATCACTGTATGCTTAGGAGATGGTGGTGGCTTGAAATCCTGGCCGGCTGCATTGATTAGCTCGGATTCCCGAGCTAACTCCATCAAGGTTTCTACGTCGCGCGCTTCTGCACGATGCACCATACATTGCGGCTTCGGCAACATATTCCAGTTCATCAAATCCAACTGTACCTCAAGCGGAATCTATTTATTGATTATCACCTGCAGGCACGAAATCAAGTCGCGCACAAGCTCTTCTCTACCCTGAGTTCGGGCATTGGCTTCGGCAATAAGGCGCTGCAGAAAACCTTTATTCACCCCATACCACCTCCTAGCCGCCGCGCAGAACTCATTCCACGTTCTCCAATTATCTCGGCCGTTACGATACCATACGGCCGCGATACCCCTCAGTAACTCTGACAGAGAGGATAACAGCTCCTCTTCTGTTAGATTGACCAGCGCTCGACATTCTTCGACTCTGGTAACAGAGTGAATCTTAGCCTGTACTCTTCGCCAAGTCGGGCTCTTCGAGTTCGCGATTCGCAAGTGCGTAAGTTCGAACTCTTCTGTCCGTTCAAACCTCTCTTCACGCACACGTTCGAACCCCGCTTCTATACAATTTTCTTGTACCTGTGATCGCAGGTTCGAATACTGCCAGTGGTATGTTACGATTGATTGCTTGTGCTTTCGGGAGCTTATCGCTCTCTCAGCGAATTAGTAAAAAAACATTTTTCAATAAACCACAGCACTTTAACGCTATTCAAATAAATGCTTTGCGGGCAATCTAGGCCCTGCGAACGCAAAACCCTAACGCAATAACACCTAAATAACAGATATCACAAATATGTAAAAAAAAATCGTGATGTACCTCACTCGTCCTTTATTTCAGTTAATAGTAAAAATTCTAAAAATTATATTAAAAAAAATTCCATTGAACTGTTTTACCGATAGTCACAGTTACCGATACTAGGTGGATTGTTACTAAACTATCCACCCTATTTACTAAATATACAACTCACTCGGACGAGTGAAGTACCTCAAAGTCAAATTAATTATAATTATTAATACCAGAAAAATATTACATTGTTAATAAAAATAATAATTTAACGCTAGCACACCACTAGCTATGCTGTGCTCAGCACATACCACTGTGCACAGCCTTCAGATTGAATTGCATCAGCACATGCTTGAAGCAATTCAATCTTTGAAAATGCTTGAAATTCAAATTTTTAGCTGATACGCCTATGCGCCTCTGCTCGCGCCGGTAGCAACACCGCTGGTTTTCGCCATGCTGAGCGTGCTCACTGGCCTGCGCTAGCGCCTTATTTGCCAGTCCAGTTGCGAGAGCTTGCGCTCTCTCTCGCACTCACGCACTCTAGCGCTCGCTCATGCCGGGCTACTATAGCCTCGGCCACAGGTGTCCCCTGAGGACTTTAACATCGAAAAAGGTGGTGAGAAAAACGGGTTCAGGGGAACGATTCTACATATTTTTTGAAACATTTTTCCGCTAACCGCATGTATAGAAGTGCTTGACTTAGCTAATTATGAGGAATTAATGAATTAAAATTTGAAAATTATCTTTACACATAGCATGACGATATTATGAGACATAAATAAATGAAATAAAATTTATAACTGATAATTTTCATTTAAAAAATTTAAGATAAATGTTAATAATGTATTTTAAATCATTGAAGTCTACTATTACGTTTATATATGATTGTAGTATAGTATAATTAATACTTTGTAATGACCAGCGCCTAAGCGCTGTTTGTAAACATTGCAATGTCACTATTACAACATCGCGCAATATAAATAAGCGTTTCATTGTGACGCACACATATGTATACTGATTTTGTTGTAAAGTAGAGTAAATACTCGCTTTTCGCTTCGGTTCTACTTAGGCAATCAGTATACTTCGATTGGGCAACAATGTCTTTACTTAGCAGTCACGAAGAAAATAGATTTAAAGTTTGTGCTTATTGTGGCAAAAAAATATTTCCGGGTAACAGAAATATAAAATTCGATAAAATAAGTGCCACGTGTGCTGTATTAGTGAAAAAGTAAGTTAATCAAAATTTTGACATTCATGACTAAAGATTCCCACAAAATGTTTGTAATTCTTGTCGAAATGCACTAAATGAACATGGTAGAGGAAATGCCAAGCGTCCATTACCGATTATACCCAATTATCAAAGTTTAGATTTACTGTAATCAGCGAGGACAAGTAGTGCCCTTTATCAATGCTACATTTGTTCAGAAGCGAGAACCACCAGTCGTGTGAAAAGGAGAACAGGTAGAGGCCAGAAGCGTGAGTTCAATATTCAAATTATTGCCTGAAACGGGTAGTATGTTGCATCAAATGTCAAGAATCTTTCAGTTGCTGAACCTTCAAGTACTATAAGGTCACAAATTTAATAAATGAAATAAAATTACAAACATATGGTCCAAAAAAATTAAGGGTTCAGTTAAATCCGCAAAAAAATTCTGTTTCATGTTCAAGCCAAGAATTAGATGAATATCTGAACCGTATGGGTATGTCTGATAAAAGTATGAAAAAAATGACAATTTTTTTAAGGACTCATGCTGGTAAGAAGTCTTCCTATAAATTATAGAGAGCCCGTTATTGAGAGGTCTAAATTATTCAAAAATGTATACAAGCATTCGATCTGCGATTTTGAAGTTGAAAAATGGAAAGCTAAAGAAAGTGTAATGTCCCCTTTGGATCTACGTTTTCGCAACCTACCCTTTGCTGGATGCTCGCGAGAATTCCATGATGGACTACGGGTTAATAAATAAACAAGAGGTTTTGAATTAATAAATCTATAATGATATTGTAGGAATAAGTATAAAAGTTACATATTAAATGTTATAAATTTTATATATACATATATCGATATATAGTACTCGTATTTATAATACGATTTATAATAGATTTTATAATACGCTAATCTCACTGTGAGTATGAGAGAGAGAGCGCGCGCGGCTATCCCCGCCATGAGTACGAAAGAGAGCGCACGTGGCAAGTTGTAAAAGCCTTTTATTGTAATAAATGATAATTTATTTATTATTGTTTATTATTCTTATTCAATTTTATTCATTCATTTATTTAGTTTTTATTTAGATGGTGCTTCATTCACCATTATTTATTATTATTATCTATTATTACTATTTAGATTCTGTTCGTTTATTTATTTAGATTTTATTATTATTTATCACTATTATTTAGGCATCTTTGCCTTCCTTTTTATGTTTTTACATGTGGCCGAGCATTGTCATGTTGCAGGATAACTTTATCGTGTCTCTCTTGATACTGTGGCCGTTTCTCCTTCAATGCTCGACTCAAACGCATCAATTGCGTTCGATACCGATCCCCTGTAATAGTTTCACTCGGTTTCAACAGCTCATAATACACCACACCGAGCTGGTCCCACCAAATGCAGAGCATAACCTTGGCACCGTGAATATTCGGTCTGGGCGTAGATGTGGAGGCATGTC
>UELV01000082.1:0-10046 GCA_900490015.1 Megastigmus stigmatizans
GGGTAAAGCAGAAGGAGAGTAGAAGGCCTAAAAACTCCACATTTCTAAAAAAAAAGCACGAATCAAAACACATAAACCCTGAGATGGCCATGTACCCAGAAGAATGAGTATAATTATGTCTATTAACAATCAAACAAGTGTCAGATTCAGATGTAGCACCTCGGGATACTCTTAGATATAATTTTTGTTCGAATATATATGATACTTTCTGCATTTGACCTTGAAGTGACCTTGTTTGACCTCGAATGACCGTGATTATGAGCAATTATGACCGATCAGACTCCAGATTTGGATGCAGCACATCTCGAAACCTGAGAATATGATTTTATTCCTATTTTACCGAACTAAAAATTTTTCATGACCCTCCAGGGCCGGAGAGCCGATATATCGGCTCGGTCCATGATAGGAACATTGTACATAGTTGATGGGTGATACAAGACATGAATTTGGGCACTTTCAAAGGAGGTTTCGAAACCTCAAAACCCGGCCCTTTAAAGGTTAACAATAATGATAGTCTTTCTCAACTTTTATGAAAATTGATTTAATTAATTTTGCAGTGATAACTTGATTAATTATTTAAATTACTGACACGTTCTACTATTTTTGTGAACTGATTTTCTCCATGAATTTCTGACGGATTGGGTTGAAACTTTGGGGATTAACTCATTATATTGTAGAAGAGAAACGTTCCTGTTTTGGGTCATATCCATCGTAAGGCTTCGACATGGTATACCTTTTAATAATTTCAAAAAACTGTTTTTTAGCTATAAATTGAAAAAAAAAATTTTCATGGAGTATAAATAGACGAAGTACAAAAACTATAAAAAATACATCTTTTTTCTATTGAACACTTTTCTCTAAAATCAATTCCATCCAAGGTAACAGTAGTAAAACGGTGGAAAATGCTCACAAAGACCTTTTTTTGGGCTTGAGCATTAAATATATTAATTTCTTATAAAACTGTTACATATAAAAGTTGTAGAGCACAAAAAAACAAAACTTTTCTTTATTAAACATTTCTTACTGGGAGCGATTCGTTTCAAAATAAGAATGGAAAAACGATTTAAAATGCTTTAAATTAGCTAAAAATGACCTTTTTGGCCTTTAACAATAAAACTATTAATTTGTCATAAAAGTGTTACATGTAAAAGTTGTAGAGCATAAAAAATATAGCTTGTTTCTCCTATTAACTTTTTTGTAATAGCAGATCCTTTTGTAACGGTGGGGTGCTTGCTGTCCGAGTGACAAGTACTCAGAACGTCATCGTCTCTCTATTCTTATAAATCTTATTATTTTCATATGAATTCTGTCAAGCCCTTCTCGCCCCGACCTTAGCGACGACGAGCATCTCCGACTTACTCAGTATATTAAATTAATCATAATTATTACTATTTCATTTGGGCGATGAGCTCGACCCATAGATCAGGGGCTGAGCGGAGCAATTAATCCTTAAATAAAACTCCTTTGTAAATTAAAATGATTCAACGGTTTATTCATAATAGCACTTAAAGGTAATTTGTACAGTAAATGCGTGACGCTGCTTCCCTGTCGGGAGCACGCTGGTCCCCTATACACGAGGGGCTTCTCGCTCGCTTTTCTGCCGCGCGTGAATCTACGCAGCTTTTTTCCACTGCCTAATATCGCGTGAGGGAGAGAGAAAAAATGCTATTAAGCCGCACGCTACCTTTGGATCGGATGGCCGATCACATTTCATGTACGGTGTTCTTCGTCCTTCTCTTCCCACGCGGCGTGGCTGAACGCCGGCGTCAAGGTTGACTCGGCGTCGGCGACAACTGTCCCCCGCGGTTACTGGGGCCCGTCGTCGTCGTCCGCTTTCCTTGGGAGTTTCTCCAGGAGGCCTCGTGGCTGCTGCTGGTGAACATGGCCGACGTTTCGTCTCTTCCTCGTGGTCTTTCCGACGGTGTGCTACGCGGCTTTTTCGAGACGCGGAGCGTGATGCTCCTTCGGAGCTGCGAAAGAGAGCACGGCGCGGAACTTGCGCACGAACCAAAGGCTGGCCGGCGAGGAAGCGTCCTTCGCGCTCTCGCGGTGCTTCGAGCTTTCCTCTGCTCCTTTTTCCCCCACTTGACCTACTTCATTCTATGGCCTAGATATCTAACTCTTTCTCTTTCTCTCTCTCTCTTCCCCCGAAAGCATCCGCTCTCGTCGCGGTGCTGTCGCGTAGGCTCGCGCTTCTTCACGTTTGCTCGCGGTTACATGCTTTCTTGCGCGTGTGTCTGTGCCTCCTGGCACTTGTAGCGCTCTGTGCTCTGTGTGTGTTGTAACGGGCTGATTCCCCCATTACAGAGCCCCCCCCCCCTCCACCGAAACTCGAGCGTAGTGAGAGCTGGACACACGCACAAAGGAACTGCGTATCATATTTACAATAAAAAAAAAGTTGATGAGCTACTCACCGGCGGCTCCAAAGTTGACTGTCTGCTCTCGTATAAATGTTATACACAATTTTTCATCCTATTTTTTTTATTCTCTTTATAATTACAAAATAATAAGGTCTCGCTTTTAAAATGAAATTCAAATATCGTGCTAATCTAAAAGATAAAGCTGAGACTATATTCTATTATTAAAGTTATTATTATAGGTATTTTTTTTCTGGATTTATTGAGCAGACGGTCGTACCGGCTATCGCTTGCTCTCTCTCTCTCTCTTACGTCGTTACTTGGATGATGCAACATTACGGCAACTGCCGTTCGCATAGCGTTTTATTATTATAAAAATATATTGTTATCTGAATCCGGGTAGTGGTGTGGCTTTCGGCCAGGCACGCTGGGAAAGAGAAAGTATTTGCGAACTGTTAGCCAAAAACAAGGTGGCATTTAATTCTGAGTTCTCTTTTTCCTTTTAAATCGATGCGAGCTGCGCGTTCTGCTGTGATTGAATATCTCCTCTTTCCCCTTTTTTTCTTTGAAATAAAAAATGATATATCTACTCTATGTTTACAAAAATGAAATTTTTTTTTATTTCTACTATTCCCTCTTGAAGGGTCGACGCGTGTACATGAAAGATATACAAGGATTTTATATTAAGAGAAAAAAATTTTATATAGTAAGTAACTAATTGTCTAGGAAACTATAATTATTAAATCTAAATGTCTTTTTTTTCTGAATGTTTGATCTTATCTTTTCAAATTTTTCTTCTTTTCGTAGTCTGCAAAATAGTCATTCGTCTGCCTTACTTTTTCATCAAAGAATTCTTGCGGTAGCATCCACTTCGGTTTGCACCTGTTTTGTTGGTGTGGAGTATGGGGAATCTTCGCTGGTGACTTCTGCAGTTGTCGAGCGGTGTCCAACATAGCTCTTTCCCCCTGAATTTGGGGCGCTTTTCCTAATCCTTGTCTGCTTGCTGGCAAGCGGTGTCCGATTGTAGGAGTGCCCGCGATGGCTTGCGAGCTGTCTGGCTTGCTCGCTTCCTCTGGTGTAGTTCTCTCTATTATGGCGGAATTTTCTTTCCGCAGTGTGTGCTCGCACAGTAGCTTCTGAAATTGCTCGCGAATTTCTGCTTCCTCGACGTCCTCTCATTCACGCCGTAGCCTGTCCTGCCTAATGGCTTTTTGCTTCTTTATCCTTTCGCGCCATGCTTTCCTTTTTTGCTCTACTACTGCTTGAGCTTCAGAGTCAAGGTGCTGAAGCTCTGCTAAAAATCTTTAGAAACAGCTTTTCATGTCTTGTCTTCCTGTCTTCTGCCTCGTTCTGTTTTCGCAGGCTCTCTGCGGGCTTTTCCACGTACTGCTTCCTCCACTCACGCAGTGTTTCCTCGTCCTCTTTCTCTTCCGACGCAATTTTCATGATCGCGGTTTCGCCGAGGAATTCTTCGTGCTTTTGAGTGCGGATGGTCGTGATATCTTGCAATATGCATTCGGTTTCGGCCGCGTTCTCCTTCTGTTTCTGAAGGGCCAGCTCTGCGCGTCTCTTTTGTTCGGCCTCCTGCTCTATACGTGCTGCCTCTGAGCGCTTTAGCGCTTCTCGCTAAGCCGACTTCTTCGACAGCGTCTTCTTTTTCTCGCGCTTCCAAAATTTTGGTGGTTGCATTCCTCTGCCAAACATTAAAAATGACGGCGTGTAGCCTGTAGATGAATGCTTGCTGGAGTTATGAGCGAATTGAAATTGCAGGATATGCTTATCCCATTCTTTATGGTTTTCGCTGATAAAGGCTGATATCACAATTTTCATAACTCTGTTCATCCTTTCCACCGGATTATTTTTTGCGTTGTAAGAAGTTGTTCTTTCGTGAGTTATCTTACTATCCGATAGAAATTGGTTTAATATGCTATTTACAAATTCTTTGCCGTTATCCGATATAAAAATTTCTGGAGTTCCGTATGTTGCGCAGATTACGTTTTCTAGCGCGTTTTTCGCGTGAACTCCCTTTTTTTTCGTAATGGCACGCATGTAATGAATTTCGTGAAGAAATCGCAAAAAATTAAAAGATATTTAAATCCTTTTTTGCTTCTGCGCTGGGTTCGTCGTACATCTCGTGCATGATGCTTTCCCGTTTTTCGTGCGGTACTATTATTTTCCAAGCGCCAAGATCATTGATTGCATCGTCGATATCAGCATCTGGTTTATATTTATAGATTCTTTCTCCAATTATGTTGTAGTCTCTGTATTTTCTTGGCTGCTCTTGAATTTTCCTCATTAAGTTTTTGTACCATTTGACGCTTGTATCTTTATTTATATCTATCGCTGCTATGCTTATCGATTCTTCGTTCTCGAACAGCGCGATAAAGCATCTGGTACGATGTTTAATGAGCCTTTTCTGTGTTCTACAGTAAAGTCGTAACTCATCAACTCTTGCGCCCATCTGGCTAATCTACCTGTCGGATTTTTCTTTTGGAAAATCCATTTCGATGCACTATGGTCCATGATACTGAAAGTATCGCCTTCTATGTAAGGCCTGAATTTTTCTGTCGCCCATTTAACGGCTAGGCATTCTTTTTCCGACGTGCTGTAGTTTTTCTTGGGGTCGCGTAGCATCCTGCTTGCGTATGCTATTACGCATTCTTTCCCGTCGCCGTCTTGCGTGATAACTGCTCCTAATCCTGTATCGCTCGCGCCTGTTTGTATGATGAATTTATCGCCCGCCGAAGATCTGTGTAGTAAGGGTACATCGCAAAAGATGTTTTTTAGTTTGATGAACGCTGTTTGTTGCTCCTCCCCCCAAGTAAATCTTTCCGTCGATTCGACAAGTTTGTTAATTGGTTCCGCAATGCGCGCAAAGTCCTTTATAAATTTGCGGTACCAAGAAGCTAATCCGATAAATCGTCTTACTTGAGTTATTGTCTTAGGGGCGGGGTATTACTTGACTGTTTTTACCTTGTCGGGGTCGATCATCATACCTTATTCGTTGATCAGGAATCCTAAGTATTTTACTTCATTACAGCAAAAGTGACTTTTTTCTCTGTTGACGGTGAGGTTCGCGTCGGTTATCATTTTTAGTAATTTATCTAGCATTTATGTATGCTTCTCAAACCTTTCCGTCGCTAAAACGATATAATCCAAGTATGAGTATGCGACCGGTTCTAAATCTCCGAGTATTTTTCCGATTAATCTTTGGAAGCATGCACCCGCACCAGATAGTCCCAGCGGCAGTCTTTTATACTGCCCCAGGCCTCGTCCTGGAATCGTGAATGCCGTTATTTTATGTGATTCCTCTTCCAGTTCTACATGGTGATATGCATAGCTTATCAATCAATTGTTGATATGTATTTCGCTCATTTTAGTTTATTTAAAATGACATCCATGTAAGGTAGCGGGTATGCATCTTTTTTCGTAACTGAATTTACTTTTCTGAAATCGATGCATACTCGATAATCACCGTTTTGCTTCTTGACCATGACGACAGGACTTCTCCATGGGCTATGTGATTCTGTGATTATATCTTTATTCTTTTGATTCTCTATTTCATTGTACATGATTTTTTCTATCTTCTCCGATACTGGGTGTCTAATCGGCTTTGTATTATTTAACAATTGTATCCTGTGTTTTATTAAATTTGTTGGTTTTAATCTTGCATCTTTATTTAATTTATGCGGTACATATATGTCTAAAATCTTCTCAATTTTTTCCTTTTCTGTCTCTGAGATATTCTTATACCGCAACTTTCGATGTTTATTTCCGCGTTTAAAAAATCTACTGCCCATAATTTAAATTTAAATCCTTTCTCTCTGCCCAAATCTGCGTGGGTGTACTCATCTTTATCGGCTAATATGTGCATGCCGAATACCTAACGAAGTCGTTGCCGAGTATTGCGTCTGTTGGAATCGTGGAGCATGCGAGTATTCGCATTGGCTTTGATACGCCTGAAACTTCCACATTCGCACAAAATTCCGCGTCTAATTTTTCGGTTGTTCCATTGGCCACGTGGTCTACCATATTTATAGACGTGTCGATTTTTGCGTCCAACTTTCTTGCAATGTCTTTTCACAGAAAACAAATTATTTTGAAAATGCACTAAAGAGAACAGAGAACAAGAAGACAATCGCTGTATCGCGTTATCATTCGCCGTGATAATATGTATCCTTTTTATTTCGAATATGTTAATGTATTGTTTTTAAATAAATGTTAATGAAGTTTTCTTGATCATTCCTTCGTCGAAATTCTGAGGCCTTATCTAATTCAAAATATTCTTCTATGTTGAAGTGTTCTTCGTATTATTGTGGGTTTGCTTTCCCCAATTATTTTCATACGGAGACAAGATTATGTTGCCTTGTGCCATGCTCGCTTGTCCGTATTTATACGGAAATTTTATTTGGAGCATTTGGCTCTATACCGTTCACTGTGAATCCGACAATGAGTAAACTGAGCTCGAGAGTAATTTGGTCGAGCGCGATGTCGCTTTGACCTACCCTTGGCTCAAGGTTTCCGTACGCTGTTCACGCTTCGAGAATGCTCGCGTGAATCTACGCAGCTTTTTTTCCGTTGCCTAATATTGCGTGAGAGAGAGAAAACGCTACCTGTGGATCGGATCGCCGATAACATCTCATGACGGTGTCCTCCGTCCTTCTCCTCCCACGTGGCGTGGCTGGGCGCCAGCGTCGACGTTGGCTCGGCGTCGGCGGTGGCTGTCCCCCACGGTTACTGAGGCCCGTTGTCGTCGCTCCGCTTTCCTTGGGAGTTTCTCCGGGAGGCCTCGTGGCTGCTGCTGGTGAACATGGCCGACGTTTCGTCTCTTCCTCGTGGTCTTTCCGATGACGTGCTATGCGGCTTTTTCGAGACGCGGGGCGCGAGGCTCTTTCGGAGTCGCGAAAGAGAGTACGGCGCGGAACTTGCGCACGAACCAAAGGCTGGCAGGCGAGAGAGCGTTCTTTGTGCTCTCGCGATGCTTCGAGCTTTCCTCTGCTCCTTTTTCCCCCACTTGACCTACTTGCGGCTCTCTCTCTTCCTTCTATGGCCTAGATACCTAACTCTTTCTCTTTTTCTTTCTCTCCCCCTGGAAGCATCCGCTCTCGCCGCGGTACTGTAGCGTAGGCTCGCGCTTCTTCGCGTTTGCTCGCGGTCGCATGCTTGCTTGCATGTGTGTCTGTGCCTCCTGGCACTTGCAGCACTCTGTGGTCTGTGTGTGTTGTAACGGGCTGATTCCCCCGTCACACTTTCATAATAACAATGGGAAAACGATTTAAAATGCTTTAAATTAGCTAAAAATGACCTTTTTGGCCTTTAACAATAAAAATATTAATGTCTCATAAAAATATTAAATATAAATGATGTAGAGCACAAACAAACAAAACTTTTCTCAAAATAATAGTGCAAAAAAGATTAATACGCTAATCTAAGAGTGAGAACAGTTATATTTGGAGATAAACTTGACTAGATTTGAAATGTAGGCCATCCTTAAGATACAGCATCCTTGATGATTTGAAAGAAAGCAGCAGGATGATGAAAAGGTGATTGCGCCTCAAGTACTAATTCATAGAACAATCAGGTGATGCTATTCAGTAGCACCATCGCTTGAAAAATTGGTCTAGGTAATTGAATGCAGCAGTTATACAGCAACAAAACAGAAATAATTATTAGTATTTTGTCCTACCAGATAATTAATTCAACTTTAGTGAAAAATATATAAATAAAGTGTATTGATTTATATCAATTAACTTACAACTAATAAATTCCAACTACAAAAACCATAATTGCGTCCATAGATATTCTTAAAAATACAATTAGGATAAGTAAAGTTCAATCTAACGTAAACTCTTAAATAAATATATTGTTTGAATTAAACTGTCAAGGATGACAGTTAATTATAACCAAAGAGACCAGTACCTTTTACAATAATTATTTACCTTTCTAATCTCAGCAGCGTCAAGTCTTAGTCTTTATAACCAGTACATGCACTTTAGTAACATTGTTACTTCAAAAACTGATCCAAGTATTTGAGAACAGTAGATATACAGCAGCAAAAAAACAAAATCATAAGTATTTTATCACATCAGTCGCTTAATATCCGTTGTCTCTAGTAATGCAAATTTTGTTATAAAATTTATAAATTAAATGAAATTTAACACATTCTTATACAAATAAAGAGTAGAAATAGTGATTACTATGGACCAGCTAACTGATTGAAAGGACCAAAAGCCACCAATTTTTAATGACAAAAAAAGTTGTGACGATTGATATTTTTTAAAATAAAATTACGTTAATTTCATAATAAATAATCTATAACTAAGAAAAAATAAAAATTAATTATATAATGATGAAAGGCTAGGTCGATCATCATAGAACGCAATTATACGCAAAAATTCAATTCGTTTTTATTTTGCGACGTTTCGAGAGTGTATAACGTGTACCCTCCTCTTCAGGCTAATAACAAATATTACACTAATTATTTATACAAAATAAATATTTTACAAGAAAGAAACCGGTGAGAACGTGTAACGTTAGATGTAGGCATGCACTAAAGGGGGCAGCTAGTGCAGCGTACTCCACGAGCGGGTCAACTCCCACAGCCGTGTGGGACTAGGACTGCGGATAACTTTTCCCGGAGGAAGATGTAGGTTTGAAATAGACTCATAACTCGAGATTTAATATATATAAGAATAATTTGAATATTTATTCAAGAATAATAATTAAACTATGTACAAGGATTGAGTTCGGTGCTACGCTATAACAAAGAATGTACGGAAAACGTATGTCACACTTTCGCGAATTAGAATGAAACTTAATAATTATATTACACTAATAATTTTATTAAATAAAACGTAGTAATTATATTATACTAATAATTGTAGTAGATGAAACTTAATAATTATCTTAAAACTAAGTTTCAATTTAATCTCAAATGTGAATAACGCGCCTATCTATAAGTGTGCGAACGGAATCACCCTAGCTGGCTGTCGTTAGCATAACGCCCTCTGGCGGCGGCGTTGCAGACAGGTACCGGTATGGCACGGTAGTCTAAGTAGACTTACTGACGACCAGCTCAGGTGTGTGTGGTTACACACAGGGGGGGGGGGACTGAAGGTCAACTCCTTGCAGTCTCTTTAAAGGATGGCGAAAACACAAAGCCTTTTACAAAAGGAGAGAAAGGCGAAACCACCTATCTTACATGGGAGATCGAGCGAGCCAGGTCACCAGAGCTAGCTTACTCGAACGTCGCCCAGTCGAATCCTCGCGGGTCTATATGTATCCTACGGATTACTTTTCTAGTAGTGGGACAGCCGCCGGTATATTCTGCTCCGTGTATCCCCTGCGCCTTCGCCGCCTAGCTGCCGAATGGACATCTAGTGCGCGCAGTGTATTCGGAATATGCGCTTGTGACATTTCATCACAAACGTACCTCATAAGACTTTTTTTTAATTTTTTAATTTTTTATTGACACCAGAAAAATACATAGATTTCTTACTATAGGTAAATGAGATTACCTAAGCGTAGGCCTAGTACAAAAATGTACATACATACTAAAACTTACACAACTAAATTATAACTAAGATAACTGAACGTTATATATATTCTATAAAATAATTTCACTACATACCAACATAAATAAATCTCTAATATTTTAATAATTTTTTATAATCCATTCTCTAAACTTTT
>UELV01000090.1:0-13921 GCA_900490015.1 Megastigmus stigmatizans
TATATATATATATATATCATACTGACCAATTGAATAAAAAAAATGTATTATAATGTTAACCATTTAAAGCACAACGTTAAGGCAAATTGTACACATACACTTACTAACATATGCACTTTCATACTATTTTCGTTCAATTTTGAATATTTTTACATTTTATATCCAGGGCGCTATTCGTAATGTATTTACCTACTTAAACCTGCAATGAATTTTACATATTCAATAATTCGCATTAAACTTGAATCACTAACTTTTTGAAGTGATTGTATAGCTAGACCGTCCTTAAGCATTCTGTATAAGATGAGGTTTATGTGATTTACTTATCGTTTCTTTTTAATTAATCGGAACAGAAAAATAGATCGAGTAGTACGAGTGAGGGGGGACAATACGACCTCCATTTAAGAATTAATTTTGAATATTTATTATTCTGTGAGTAATATATTTAATATATTACTTATTAACATATATTAGTTAACCGCTTTACTGATACGTAAGCGACCATTATAAAAGTGGCCATGTTGTAGTAATAATAAATAAGTAAAAAGCGTAATAAATTAGAAATGAATTATAAAATTTTGTCAAACTGCATACACCGACGTAGATTTTATAAATAAAAAATTGAACTCCTGCTTTGCGCACTCGTATCGAAAATACCACCTATTTTCACACTCTGTGCGCAAAGTCCGATTTTGTCGCGCACGCGTACGCAAAAGATATCAATCTATTAAAATCTAGTTTTTCAATAATCGTTTAGATCGTTATTTATACAAAAATCTTTCACTTCCTATCTCCTGCACAATTTTAAGTAATTATTTTTTATGATTTAGAAAGTCTGATAAACTATAGAACTACATTAACCTACGAATAAAGAAAATAACTATCGATAGTCGATAATCCTATACAAAAACGAAAATCTTAGTAACTCAAAACAGAATTAAATAGGAAAACTCGAATTAACCGGAGTCGCGTTTTGTTTACGACAGTTAATACATGAGACGCACAGAACGTTTGTACGCATTTCCACACGTTTATGTATTTTCCCGCACGTTAAAGAGCCGTGCGGAAAAGCGTACGGGAAATCGAACTTCCCGCACACCTTGTGGAAAAATATTGTACTTAATACGAGTGCTCAGGTTATCTCGACTTGGGTGATTGTCCACCCTCGTCGAGATAATCTCCTTCGCTCACTAGTTAGTCGAATAAGAATTGGATGCGGGAAAGATTAATCCTTCATAAAAAAAAAAATATCTGTAGAGGATTGGAATCTAAGTGATGTGTACTAAAAAGTAGACAAATCAGAGGTCTGGGTTCTTCAAAAAAAATTCACAAAGCCAAAAAAAACATTGTTTTCTTATATCTTAGAAGATTATTATCGGAGAGAAAATCAAAAGGGTGCGTTTTTTCTGCCAAAAAGACCTACAAGGATTGACTTGTAAAATTTAAATCGATTTATAAAGTTTTGCGTAGAATGCATAAAACTGTCTAAAATGGACCTTGTTTAATTTTTCAATAAATGTTTAAATATTTGAGTATTCGACTTGAAATTCACCTCAAGTATGTTTGACATAGTTGTAAAAATGTGTACCAAAACACAGTTCTGTAACTTCGTTAGTTTTCGAAAAATTGCATTTGTTTATAAATATTGACCTTAATGGTTTTCTAATAAATAAGGATTCGGGTAGATGTACAGCGCCAGAATTAATATTTGTTTCGATCTTAAGGGTCAATGATCAAGAAGAAAAAAAAAGTTTTGTTAAAACTGAAGATAAAAAGTTTTTTTTTCTTCTTGATCATTGACCCTTAAGATCGAAACAAATATTAATTAACAACTGCGTAAAGAATATGGAGGGTGATAATACACAATACAGCGCCAGAATTTTGCACATACCTTCTTGAAGCTTCAAGTTTTCACGTTTCGCTTTGGGGCTAATTACTTTTTTGCATATAAGTTGCAAATATATGCGTTTGAAAAGGTAGACAATTTTGCTACTGCTTTAAAGCTAATTATCTCGAAAAGTTATGGTCCTATCGAAATGAGCCTTAGATATTCGGAATGTGCGAATTTCTTTACAAATTTTAAGATATAATTCTTTACTTCACGATGATTAGTTCAAGAGATAATTTTTTTTTTTGTAAATTTATATCTCGAAGGCTTAACTAACATTAAGGAATGAACTTTGATCGACAATATTCAGAAAAAGTTAAAATTTATCAGAAATGTTATAGCTTGTCTTGTAAGTGAGTGATTGCAAATATATTGCATAGTAGTGGGGGGCGACGCGTCGCCAGGAAATCGACGAGGCTCTCTGCATCTCCGGATCTACTGGACCAAATTGAACGTTTCTTTTTAATTTGGGGTACCTAGTAAAGTACTACACGATTATTAGATTGGAATTAGCAAATTCTATTATTTAAGCTCTGAAAAAAGCAGTATTTTCTTTTTCAGTTAATTATTTTTGAGAATAAACTTACATTATTGTTCTGTACGCTTGCTGCACACATTCCATACATACAATTATGGTCTTTCGAAACTTTATTTCCATTAAACTTGTTGTTTTTATATTTTAATCGAAGCACTTACAGAAAAACTTTAGTGATTTTTACTTTATTTTTTAAATATTTCATTAATTTTCAACTAATATTTTATTATTATTTAAGTACTGCTATAATGTCGGTATAATAAACTTTTAACTTTCATGGACCTAGCTCTTGAAAAAATATAATTATTTAAAAAAAATTGTAATTTTGTAAAAGTACTTCATTAACGAGGGAAAACGTTCGTAAGCAGCAATCTCATCTAGATCGTCATGGTTTTCTACGTATGGAAAGTAGTTTTTACACTCTATCATCTGGGCTTAACTTTAATTTTATCATAGTGATGTGTTACTTATACAATTAGAAATTATATGCTTATACTTAAATTTTCAGTGACTTTATTATTAAAATTAATGTTTTAAAACGGGCTGCGTACCGGCACGAGTCAGTATAGCCCGGAGCACGATCGAGGTCAGTGCGGTCATAGCCCATCCGTGGTTATAGCGCTCGCTTCGGACTCTCGGCGTCAGGGGTTCGATATCCAGAGCAACACGTATTTTTACCTCGATTTTTTCCTAAACCCCAAATCGTTACAGGTTACACAGAATTACTTGAAAACAGCAATTATATCACGAAAAATTCATTCCCTGCTTATTTGCATGAATATATATATATTATACAAAATAAAATTTATTCTACTAAATTTGTTTCCGATTATCAGTTATAAAATATAAAATATACATGCTAGTCTTTTACTATAACAATATTAAATTTGAATTTTCAACTGAATTCAATCAATTTTTTATTTACTTATATAAATCTTACAATTTCTTATCACCAATTTAGACTAAAGAAAGTTGCGAAATCAATTCAGAAATTGTCAAGTATTCTCTTTAGCTTACGAATACATGGAAAAAACTCTACTGACAATTGGAAAGAGATTTCGTAGAATAAATTTAATTGTGTATAATTATTTACTAGAAAATGTTACATGAGACATAATATATATTATACGAGATATAATACTTTTGTTTAGAATCCATATATATTTTCTCTAATATTATTAAACGTTTAATAATACCCATCTTTTAATTTTCTTTTTGACAGACATTTTCCTACGTATTCTTTAATTAATTTAATAATTTCCTTATGAGACTTTTTTTAAATATTGAGTTTCTTGGACACAATTAATCGTGTATGGTCGTGAAGCCATATAATTAGCATTTCAGACAATTCACGTTTGTTTTAATGTCTTTCTCTATCCAATATATTCATATTGTCAAAATTAATTGAATGTTCAGTCTCATATACATGTATTGCTAATACCGATCTTTCATTTTGGTTTTCAACATCTTTTCTGTGTTCTTTGACATGCACACTTAATTTTCCTTTACTTGTATCAATTGTTCACCCTTAATATAATATTAATTCTATCAGATATGTGTTTGACAAAGAGATTATTCAGATCTAATAAATCAATATTAAAATGCCCACTGTTACAGTGATTTTTAATATTTTTTTTGCCTTTATGAAAGTTCCTATGTACATTATAAATTTCGGTTTAAGTAATTCATGTGATCTATAGATCACGGATACCTCCAAATTTTCATTGTTTTTATTTTTAGTTTAGTATTAAGTATACTTAGCCTACCAATTCTTATAGTATTCATAGTTTCAACAACATTTTTATATTAAATAACTACTCCATCAGATTTATTTAAATAGCTATTATTATAATAAGTTTGGTACCCATTCAAAGTGAAATATTGAAAATAACCCAGATTCCAGGTTTCCGAGCAAATTATTATTATAGGTTTAATTTTCATGCTCTCAATAAGAATTTCAAGTTTTGCAAAGTTTGCATTTAATCTTGTAGTATTTATATATAATATTAAATTATTGTAGCAGATATTTTTATTGAGTGCTTGAACATCATCGACGCTACATTCTTTCTGTACAAACTTTAGAAGGTTTATATTACTCTCCATTTTACGTATCCTTGGGTTGTTGTCTTTGTATTTATTATTGAGCTTGGACTGCTTCTGTTCTCTGTCAGTTTGACTGTTAATGATGCTAACGATTTACTTAATGTTATCTTTGATTAGTGTAAGTAACCTGCATTACCAGTAATCTTTGGTGTTACCGATTTTATTGGATAATCAGTCATTTCAATGTAATTTTTTTTATATGATTACATTACTACATACGTGTCACTATGATAAGTTTATATCAAAATTTGTCCTGAATTTCATATTACTATATATGAGCAATTCAGACACTTTAATGTTTCACTATTGCAATTAACTGTATTATGATTTCCAGTGCATTACAAACAATTTTTATAATTGTGACATTTTGAGCCACTGTATTTATTATTATATAGTAAACAACGTGTTAAATATTTATGTTGCTTAGTACCCTTAGACTAAAAAGCTATTAATAAAATAAATTTTTGCATTTTAACATTGAATCTCATGTAGAGTTGCATTTCTCCAGATTTTTAACTAATTGAACTGTAGTTAATAATGATTGATTTACTAAAAATCTTTTACATGTAGTAAAAGTAGGGCGTATTTTGAGAGCTTGTACAACTCGATAGTTTAACTATAAAACTTATAATTTATATGTTTTTATGTAAAATAGCTAAGCTTGAGCAGAAAAACCTCCATTATCTAAGATAGCGATACATCGCATTTTTTGACAAAGCGCGAGTTGTTTGCAATAAATACATTTCATATGTAACTATATAATAATCTGATAAATTAACATTAATCAAAAATGTTAACTATAAGGTAGTCAATAGAAAGTCTGTTACAACTTTGTTTCTTCTACGTACGATTTGATAAACTTCCTGGAAAATGGCTTTGAAAATAAGTATTGTTATGCCAAGAATGATAGTATGCTCATTGCAATTTAAAAAGGATGACTACACACTGTCAGTTAAAACATGTAGCCTTTTCAATATAAGTTCACTTATCATAGTAAACATTAAATTACCTGGCAGTATGCAGTGATCCTTTTTAAAATGTAATAAACATTCTCTTATTCTGGACATAACAACACTTATTTTTAAAGCCATTTTCCATGCTTTCAGCTGATCGATTTCTTCTACATTTGAAAAAAAATTTCTCTTTTTTATTACGTATTTGTAGCTTTGGAATGTTGTGAAAATGTAAATTTTCTTTGTTTTAGCTGAACAACTGCATGTTTTCACTATGCAATAGGCAATATTTGCCTCTCGACCAATACTTGATATAAATAAAATTCACTATAAACAATAAGAACGTGAAACGGTATATGTACTAGATATGCCTTTTTCGGAGCACCATACTACCATCATACACTATTAATATCAACTGTTTAAATTTGATGATCCTTTTATCTACAAAGTGACAGTCAAAATAATTATTATAAGACATTTTTGTTAATTTTTAGGGATAAATAATAACTTATAAAGAGTATTTTAGAACAAATGACATTTGCTCCATTCAAATCCTATGTTAAACACAGACTAGATCGCGCCATTTGAGTTACCTTATGTAAATTGGTTAGCTATTATATATATATGGATGTCAAATCCTCATTGGAAACATTGCATTAAGATTTTTTTCAGGACTCTTATACAAAGAGTTACAACATTAAAGTTTGAGAAAAATAGATTAAGAACGCTGAAACATTGTCATTTCTTCAATGATTTCTACCCCATCTATATGGTGTCCACAAAAATAGGCAAACACTTAGGTGGTGTTACTTGTTACTTTTTCTCTTGTATCTAATGTAATTTTTAACAATTGATTAAGTATTTTAATAAAAACAAATTTTTTCAGATACAATGCATGGCAGAAATTGGCTAAAAACTAAACGAAAAAGATGAAAGGTGCTGGAAATGTTGAATCCCTGAGAAATACGTAAAGATCGGACTATTATGCTGACTAGATATAACGATCATTGTTATGATTAAAGTATCAGCACTTTTAGTAAAAAATCATTGTTCAATTAAGCACGCGAAAAGATGACTGTATCATACACAGCAGAAGTTGCTACATGCAGAGGATTTGGCTGCTTTTTAAAATTATTGTTAAGGTTGGTATTTGTTATAGCACCAAATGTAAGGAGGGCCACTCTTCAGACTACTCACTATAGTACCTCGCCCAATATTCGTAACTGCTATTGTCTTTCTTTCTAAATTTTCACGTGCGTGTTTAAAAATACTCCATTAATTATTTCCATAGTTTTTTAATTCAATCTTTTCATTTTAATAAATTGCACTAACGAGGAGATGACCAGATATGCGGATCCTGGATTTTCTTAACACTTTCAGGAATTGCATTTTGTGCAAAATAATTAGACCCGAGTAGAGGGCTTTATTGAAAAGGCCCTGAAAATAAAGATACTTATCTCTCTTTATGCTCTTAATATATATCTTTATAGTTTTGTAGTAAACATACATATACATTAATGCATAAAATCAATATGAATTGGTGAATATCTTGATTTCCAGAGCCTACTTAACAAAATACCGATACGCGGGTCTCGTTATTTTACGCAAAAAGTAATTCTTGCTAGTTTCAAGGAAATATAGGACCTGCATCTCTGGTCATCTCCTTGTTGGTTTTAAAGAAAACTTTGATTAAGTTAGTACCGACAATTGTTGGTTAAACAGAAATCTATAAAGAAAGTTTCGACGACGAAAATCTCTGCGAATTATGGATGGAATATCATGAAACTTGAACTACGTAATTTTTACATCATTATCGAGATGGTGACAGAAAGTTTTATGCAAAAATATATGTCTTCATATACTTATTTCGTTAAACGCAAAAACCGATTAATGTAGGAATTCTTTCTGACCGTAGCACATCCCCTAAAGAAATTCAAAGAGTCAATATAGTGAATATACATGGATTTTCGACAAAATTTTTCGTTTAATCGTATATAGCAAAAATTCAAATGGCATGTATTTTCCGTACTTAACAATATTTTCAAAATTTGAAGTTCAATACCTCGATTCATAATGGATAAAACTGAACAATTCCAACTTTTTTCTGTAAAATATGTTTTAATTTTTATAAATTAACTTCTGCATTAATTCCGGATACATAATTTAAGAGATGAAACTTGAAACTACAGAAAACAATGTATTGGGAATTTTTGTTAAGAAGTTTATGTAAAAAGTTACAGCGAGCAAAGGTTATGAATGGAATACAAAAAATTATCAGGGAATCAGGGGTCCCCCCATAGCGATATTACGATATTTTCCTTTCGGTAAAAAGATATTTGGTTAATAGTAGAGGTAAAATGATAGATCCAGTCGAACGAATTATATTATTTACAATTTATTTAAGATATTTGGTTGTTTATAAAATAAAAATATGATCAGTGCACTTTCTTGGACTATAATCTATCATTAAGCAAAGTTCCAGTCACACATTTAAAGACTACTGAAAATAGCATTGGTACAAAATTTTCTATTCATCCATGGTGGCATGAAAATTTTATGTACGTGTCACTTCCACCAGTATTTATATATCTGGTTTAAACCGAGTTAAATAATAAATTAGAAATCGAGAAAGTATAATGACGTCTTTATTTTGAATGAATCTCAATTTTTTAAATGTAATTTTCTCGCGAATTTTATTAAGTCCATTTAATGGCTGCCAATTCAGAACCATACAAAGGCCTGAATTATAATAGTCTAACTGTTCTGAAGGCTCAAGTAAGGTACACTAGCTTGACCTTTACAGGACCTTACATTCGCGTCGTCATGCACCATAGAGACCTTTAAGGTGAAAACAGTTAAGGACCTTTATGTGTTAGGGGCAGGTTTGCGTCCCCTTTTTTCAGATATTTATTAATTGTAAAAATTTAATTCAACTTCTAATGTTCCAAGTATAAGTAATATAATAAATTTATCTTCTAATGTAATAAAATAATCTTAAAACGTGGCGCCCAGTAGAAATGAAGCGAAATAATTTTTTCCTAAAATAATATCATTTTACCTTTAAACTAAAAATTACTATACTGAATAGCAGTAATAAGTGAAATTCGTGTCTCACAATTCGTAAAAAATTTAATAAAAATTAATATAGATTCTAATAAAATTTAGACGATACTTTTTCTTCGTGTACACTAAAAAAATTAGTATCGATATATTCCGCATTAAAATTGTAAATAAACGTAATAGATTCTCTTATTAACTTTTGAAAATATTCAACAATCAACGATTTTCTCAACATTTTTCGATTCTTTCCGAAAAACAAAGTATTTAGTTTTTAGTAAATTAAGAGGATTCATTAGATCTCTGGCAAATGTTGCGATGTGTCATGAAATCGTAGAATCTAAAGCTATACAAGAATTAAAAAGATGAATTAAGTTTTTTTTTAAATAGCTTTTATTTCTATACATTATATCTATTTAGATCCTGTTAATTTCAGATGGAAAGCCAGTGTCTACAAATTAATTTGGACAGATATGTTACTTTTTTTGATGATTTATTACTCTCTGTCCGGAATTTATCGTTTGGCTCTTGACGAGGATCAAAAAAGAGTATTTGAACAAGTTGTCGAGTTTTGTCGAAAGCACACATCGTCCAGTCCATTATCATTTGTTTTAGGTTTTTACGTAACAATAGTAATGAATAGATGGTGGAATCAATACATAACGATTCCGTGGCCTGATTCTATAGCTGTTTTTGTCTCTGCCACGATTCATGGTAACGACGACAGAGGAAGGCTTATGAGACGAACTATTGTTAGGTGCGTATTAAAAAAGTTTACTCTATATGCGGAATTTCATCCCAACGGGAAAATCGAAAATTTTGCAAATTAACGAAACTCTGGGTAATAGTTATAAAAGGTTACCATGGCTTGTAAAATTTTCCACTTGTTAACATTTTTTAAATAAATACGGCTTCTTTTCTCAAAAACTGTTAAACATAAACATACGTAGGCTTTATATTTTTATACAAAAACATATTTTACTAAATTGTGGCTCTTATGGTGTTTAACGTACAATATAGAATTCTGAAAAAATAAATCTTTTTCTTCAATTTTTTTCTCATAAATAAGTATACCCATAAATAACTTCCCATAAGAACTGTCTCAGAATATTTTTGAAAACATTCATTGCGTCTATATGATTGATAGTTTCATCTGTGTATGGGTGAATACCTAGCCCAATATAAATGAAAATTCTGGAAAAAATACGTCAAATTCCTCATTCAACTTCATTTAAAAAACATAGGGCCTATGTATGTTTATGTTTAATAGTTTTCGAGAAAAGAATTCACAAATAATTGAAACATTCACTTGAAACCTTGCTAGATCAAGAGCGACGGCATACAAAAAAAGAAAAGTGGTCTGAACTTTTGACCAGACCCACCTATCTTTATGTATTTCGATGCACTGAATCCGAATCTGACCTCAGAATCAGTCCACCACGACGCAATTTTTAGGTATTTATTTAATATAACTAAGTATTAAGAATACGTTCGGTAAACTGATTAGTGGTAACTGTAGGACAATGATACTCTCTTAATATATCTACTTCCAAATTTTATTTTTCCATGGTGACCATTTACAACTATTTTTCAGAGTTTCAGGGATTTTAATATTTTGATTTACCGGTTTATGTGGAATAGCTCATATATATATATATATGTCATCGTTCTATATATGTATATACACCGCGAGAAAGAATTAGCGTCACTTATTAAAAATGTAAATGTATAAATATGTCCCCGTTAATATACGTAAAGTGTTGCCAATATTTGTTTAAAATATATAATGTATTGACAGTAGTTTTAAATAAGGATATTTATTAGCTATCTGAATAAACCATCTTAATAACTATCTTTTGTATCAATTTTAGTTTATCTAACTAATAAGCTGATTATATAGAATAATAAATTCTATATTAAAAACATTTTATAGGTGACTATCTTAACGCGTTCATGCAAGCAAAGTGTCGTTATGCCATTATGTTATCCAGTTAATATGTTCTGTTAGATAAAGGATTACAATAGTACTTTTCGACACTGTATTGGGTGAGATGATTTTTTAGTACAAGGGACATTTTTCGCCCGAACGAAGCGACGGATCAAAGTCACATGCGCTAAAAATCAACTTACCCACGAATGTCGAACAATACCTATTTTATACCACGAGAGTCTAAAAATCATGTCAACCTTGCGATTTTTAGATTAAAGTGGTATAAAGATATTTAACCTATAAATATATGATGCATATTTCATAAAGAATATTTTTATCAATTTATTATTGATTCAGGTATGTTTGCGTGTGTCTCACTCTGGTCTTGGCCAATGTGTCGCCCCGCGTGAAAAAACGTTTTCCTACGATGGAACATTACGTAGATGCTGGCTTATTATTGGAGAATGAACTACTGATATTCCAAAGTTTAAATAGTAAATTTCCAAAGCCTAGCAAACACTGGTTACCCATAGTTTGGGCATCAAGTATTGTTACGCGGGCACGCAAAGAAGGCCGAATACGTGACGACTTTGCCGTGAAGACTTTAATAGATGAATTAAATAAATTTCGAGGCTCTTGCGGTGGACTAGTGCATTACGACACAATTAGCATACCTCTAGTCTATACACAAGTCGTCACAATAGCAGTTTATACCTACTTCCTCACGAATGTCATCGGACAACAATGGATACTCGAGGAGCCTAAGACAGTTGATATTTATTTCCCTGTATTTACTACTCTAGAGATGTTTTTTTATATGGGTTGGCTCAAAGTTGCCGAGACACTTATTAATCCTTTTGGAGAGGACGATGATGATTTTGAGGTCAATTGGATCGTCGATCGAAATCTTCAGGTGTGATATCAGTTAACATTTTAAATACCTTCATCAATTACTATGCTGTAATTCTTATGCGTGATAATTTTATGATATTCTGAGTCATATAAGATATACCCTCCCATGATATCACTAATTTATGTATTTAATGAAATATATGAATGAAGTGATTAATTTTTTACAACACTCTCTGATAGCTCCTCGGAAATGTTATAAAGTATGTTTATATCGATTTCCAAGGGTAGCCGTGAATTATTTCAATTTGCAGAATACTGAGGAAAATTTCCCCAACCAAAATCTCGGTTAATTACATGAAACTGGAATTACATAATATTTAACATTATTTATACCGAGAAGAAATCACCGAGTCATTTTTTAAAATATAAATAGAAATGAATAAATACTCTGGCGGAAGTTATACTCAATAAATGCAAAAAAATAAAAATAAATAATAGCAATTAATAATGAATAAAAACCAAGACGTTGTGACACAAATTTTTATTTCATTTTCTTATATATATACTATTCATTCTTATCAGTTTCTGTCTATTATTATATATATATTTTTATTACATCTGAATTATTTTTATTTTTCTACTTTTATTATTCTTGAATATTGCAGTTACTTATGAAAAAAATTAGAATTCATTTAGATTCGGTGTCCTTATTAGGTTTTAACATGAAGATAATAACAGCCATACTGATTAAATTATTATGTTTAATTCAATTACGAATAATTTGAAATTTAAATATTAAAGTTGTTTCCCAGTTTGGGTAATATCCTCTTGGGTATTATTCCTAATGAGGACACCAAACTTACGTGAATTCTAATTGTTTGTAATTACTTACAATATTTAGGAATCACAAACGAAGAAAAATATAAATAAAGAATGATAATATTTAATTAAAATAAATAATAAATAATTAAAATAAAAAATATGTAATTAATTACAATGTTTAAGAATTTCTTGACATCTTTATTTTTATTTCATATTATTTATTTAATTGTTATCTTTTTTTTATTTGATCATATGTTTATTAAAATTAACTTCGGCCAGGATATGAACTATCATTGTTGATCTGGTGATTCGTGTGGCGCCTGCTAGGCAAATGAAATTACGCCAACCACGATGGAAAGGCATAAGGATAGAGGGTAGGAATAGTTTTGACTCTCTCGCGAAACTTACACATCCATATACAATTTTACATAGTCAATTGTAATTGAGCACAAAATATCTCATCTCGAGTAATGAATTAATTATCACTGATTCAATAGTTTAAATAAAATCAACGAAAAGTCATTTAAGGGGTAACACCTCTGTAGCGGGCGAAAAAAGAGCGTTTTTTTGGGAATTTTTTTTCCAAGGAAGGAAGGTAGATAGAGAAATGAATATAAAATACTTTATTGTGCTTATATTGAACTGTATTGAAAAAAAAAGAGTGGAAAAAAATACAAAATGGCGGCTTTACAGCCTTTCTTCCGAACGCTCTTGAATTTGAGGCGCTGTGCGGCACGCAGTGTAGCGACTCCAATTTTTGATCTGGAACAACAAAAACAAAACCACTTAATCTTGATGGTAATAGCTAAAGAAATACGTACGGGATTTTGAAAATATTGATTTTTACTGATTTGGCAAGAGTTTGAATAAAAGTGTTAAATTTTCATATAAAAATGGAGCACTATTTTGTTAATAACTTTCGTTAAAATCAATTTTTCGAAAATCCCGTTCGTACTTCTCTTTGAAATGTATTTGTAAAGGTATGGTCTAAATTTGGAGTGAATAGAATGAAAACTGTTCGAGTTATGCTGCGTGCCAATTTGAAAAAACTCGTTTCGAGATAACTTAAGTTAAAGTTTGAACACTGTTTATGAACATGAAGAAATAGGAAATTTGGTATAAAAAAAAATTTTACCGTTAGTCTGCAATGCCAGGACCATAATGTTGCCCTTCTAAATTCAAATATTTCTCCTGATCTTCTTTTCTTGAAGCTTTTAAGCTGGACCGTGCCACTTTCGCTGCTTCGGACAGTGACAGTTCAGCGTGTTTTATTCGTTTTTCGTCAGCTTCAATGCAAAAGTTGTAGGCTTGGCTACCAATATCTATCTCCGTGGCTTCCATAATTCTCAATATACTCTTCATTCCATCGTTAAAATTGCATACTGCAACATCCGTTGCAATATCGAGTGTTTTTTTACCACTGGAGTACGATTTTGGAGCCAAGTTCCATACAGTTGCATTGAAACTTTCGTTACTATTCTGAGTATACCCTCCAACATGATCAATACACTCTTTTTTCTGCACGTCGAAATTTTTGTATGGATTACAATGTATTATGCCTTTGAATATCTTACTGTCACCAATATAATTAGCATATTTGAGGCCATGCAAAGATTCGGAACGTGAAAACATCTCAATGACAGCATCTACCTTCATTTTCCCAGATGAGCCTTCATGGTTTGCTTGACATTCATTACTGTGTGTTTTGTACCATTCTTCGTACTCAGCTGTATCTTTTTTAGCCTTCCAGTGCTCGCAAGCCTTACAATATTTAGACTTTACAC
>UELV01000093.1:0-10523 GCA_900490015.1 Megastigmus stigmatizans
GTCTTAAAAAGGTTAGATTTCAGCTAATAACAGAGTGTGAGGCAAAAAAAATAACACAATTTTGATAATACTGTCATTGGAAATATAAAAAAATATGTAAAATTTGATTCTAAGCCTTGATAATGTATTACAATCTAATAACAGCGTAAAAATTCGAAAAAATCAGGCTTTTCGCTACTATTTGAACGCTTTATATTAAAAATCTTTATTAAAATAATACCATAATAAAAAGCGGAAAAATGTAGTCAAAAAATGTTATCTAAGCTCTCAAATTGTAGCATAACCTGTTCAAAAACGCGAAAAATACGCAAAAAAAATCGGTTTTTGGCCAAAGTCGGAGTGGCGCACCATTTAAAATAAAAAAATAATTGCACTGTCATAAAGAGCGGGAAAAAATACATGAAAAACATGCATTTAAAAAGTGGCACCTTAAAAGCAAGGGTGTGTAAAAAATGATTTAAAAATTAAATATTTTTTTTTGGGCCCATATTTGAGGTTATGTGATCTGAAAAAATTTGTGGTTAGTTGCCACACGATAACCTACATTTGTGATTTTTTACAAAAAATTTGCATGCAAAGAGGCGCCAGAATAAAATAATGTCAAAAAAACACGTTTTTTGAGCTTACTGCGCATGCGCATGGGATAGGGGGATGAAAATTTGGCTGTGGAAGTTTTTTTTTAACTCCTATCGAATGGTGTATGACACATGCGTATTTTAAGAGGGGGCAATTTCACCATAGTATCCCAGCTATAGCCTTTCATGTGTTTAAAAATTTTTTAGGCCCAAATTTACCCTATCTTGAGAGCTCTGAAAAACTGGTGAAAAAAGTGCTCACTTGGGCGTTAATGGGTTAAATACACTCATACCGATAAAAAAGGTATATATGGGACTACACAAAAATAAATTAATACATAGAAATTGTTAATCGAGTTCGAGGAGGTATCTCTTCGTTGCGGCTTTAAACCTACCTAGGAAAGGAAGGTTTATGATCTCAGTAGGAAGGGAATTCCATTAATGCGCACCTTGAACTTGAATGGATTTTCTTTTAGTCGCGGTGCGTATCAGGGAAGGGACAAGTTCTTGTCACCTCTCTTACCGAGCCTCTGGGTACATATCTAGTGAAGAGGCTCAGTAGACAGTTTGCGGAAGATGCATGATTTTGTACATTAGAGCGCTACGGTGAGGGCGGACGTGATAGTCCCGACTAAGGCCCAACACGTATCGCACACCAGAGTTCTGCAGGACTTGCAGCCGATTTTTGGTCTTCTGAGAAGCATCCAGCAAAACCACCGCGCAATAGTGTAGGTGAAGGAACAGAAGTGCCTTAGGAAGCCGCTTTCACCAGATCTCGGCAGTGTACCGTCGAAAAAATCTAAGACTATATAAAATTATATTGAACTTTTAAATCAACATATCAACGTGTGGCTTCCATGTAAGTTGTGAGTCTACTACCACACCGACACTGCTGACAATGCCGAAGAAGGGGACACGCACTCTGCCTCCGAGGTCAATGCAGAGTTGTTCTCCCTGTTGAAAATGTATTACAAATTTTTGACAACCGAATAAAATACTTTTGCTTTACTCGCATTGAGTCTGAGAGAGGTAGCGACTGCCCAATCCGTCACTGCTTCCACCGCACGCCGGAGCAGCCCTATGCCCTCATACAGATGATCACGTGACACTTGAACATAAATTTGCAGGTCGTCTGCATATAAAATATACTGAACGCTTTCAGGTTCTAGTATGTTCTGCATGTCGTTAACGTGTAGGTATAATAGGAAAGGCCCCAGGACTGATCCCTGTGGAACACCTAAGTTTGTGGACAACCATGAGGATTCACCATGTGCACTAGTGTTGACTGCTTGTTCTCTTTGAGAAAAATGAGAATGTAACCACGATTAAATAATGTCAAAGGCCTTGCTGAAGTCAAATAGTAATAGTAAAGTCATGATTTTCTTATCAATCCCTCGTCTAATGCTCGCTTCCCAAAGGCCTTAAATTCCTTGTGAGCTCCAGCTCATCCACCACCTCCGAGTATCGATCAGTGGCGGTCTGAAGACGCAGGTCCAGGGTATCACCACTCTTCTTCAGTGGTCGGTATCCCGTCGATCGCTCCTACTTCCTGTTCTTCTTCAGAAGCTGGTACGTGGTAGGCCACGTAGTTTTCCCGATCATCCTCGAAACCTGGACCTCCTTATTGTATCCTAGAGTCTCCAGCCCGATGATTGCGGCGAGCTTGGGCCGGCGCAATGGCCTTCTTAAGTGAGGGAGCTTGGTTTCTCCCTCCCTTGAAATTGCAGGGGATTTTCCTCTCCCTGACTCATTCGTAGTGGAGGAGAAAGCCTTCTGGCGGTTCTCCTCCTCCGTTGATGGATCGGCTACCTCGTCCTTCTTCTGCTCGCCCTCTGGATCCAGGAAATACTCCGCCTCCTCCTCTAGCCCGAGCTATTATGCATTACCAACGTCTAACGTGGTAATGCGCCTCGCCTTGCTGATCTTGCGGAATACGTCGTCCATACTTCTCGCCAGATAGCGGTCTCGTGATTTTGTTTGTGCATTGACCTTTCTAAAATCAATACACAATCCGGTATCCTCCACCGGATCTCTTCACTATCACCACCGGGCTTGACCAAAGGCTCGATGATGGCTTGAAGACGCCCGCCTCCAGAAGATTTCTGACTTGAGCATGCATCTCCGCTTCGATCACTGGTGATTATGGATAACACCTCTGTTTGATATGACGGGCGTCCGTCACATCAATCTTATGATTTAACTTTGTCGTACACCCTAGAGTGATCGTTTCCTCGCCGACTCCTCTACTATAGACTATAAACAAAATTTATAGATTCCCAAAATGAGTATTGACTTTTCGTTAACTATCGATAAACATACTTTTTAAGTATTTTTAAAATTATATTTATTGGTTAAAATTTTCCTTTCGTTTTTATCTGAAGAACTGCACTAGCAAAAAAGACCAATTCTTTTGGTATGCCTAGGAGGCATCATCTTCATATCGATGAGTTATATTAGTATAAGTTAAATGTCATTTTTGGAGGTTAAAATCAGTTTTGTGCTTTTCACTCAAAGTTTATTTCGTAAACTAATAATATATCTTTATCGATCTTAAAGTCTTTTTACATTAATATGGGCAGTCAGGCTACCCTTGTTTACAATCACCCCGGTAGAATCTGAAATATGAAAATAAAATTAAAGCAACTCTCCAAATCCTGAAAAGAAGAAATCCATTATCAAAGGACAGTCTGATTCCCTGCCAACACCTATCACCAAGCACCCAACGCACAGTGGGCTGAAAGTCCAAAAAAGTGCCCGAACATTTTGTACTGCTCTTCAAGAAACCATTTCCCTCGAAACGTACACATCGGTTTATAAACGCGATATCGTATCAGTTTTAGAGTGCTCCCGAGACTTCGAAATCTTTATCGTTTTGCTTTGTGCAGAAGTGATCAAGAATTCTTTATATTGCCATATTTTGTTTTATTTTTGTAATTTCCAGTATTTTTGACCCTTAGTACATGCCTAACATTTATTGAAGAAAGTAAATATATCGCAATATATCACTTAGCTGTTATATAATAAAATTCTTTTGACGTTTTTAAACTTATAATGCATGTTTATCTTCCAGTTGGAAAATCCAGTTGGGAAAGCCAGCTACAATTCCATCTAGAATATGCGTTTGAAAGAGCTTTAAATTACCTATAATTCAAGAGCTTATTTTTTAAAATAACTGGCGTCATTATTTTGTTATTTTGAAAAATGTAATTTTTGGAAATTTATGTTATAACTTTTGGATCTCTTCATCATTCATTATAAAAAATTATCAATTATTAAGAGTACTTTTTCAAGCATATTTCTTTAGAAAATAATGATATCATGAAAAAAATTGAATTTCTTTGGCATTCCTTAACAGGAGTAAAACTGCTCTAAACTTTTCAAAAACGTATATACATAAATAGAATTTTTGTATCTTCAGAGCTGTATATTTTTTCTAAGCGTTTACTTAATAAGCTTTGAAGCTATTTGAAATTTTTTATTTTTAAGTTATATTTTTCATAAATTTAAGTTATATTTTAATAAAAGTGGTTTGATGGATTTTAATGTAAGACATCTCAATTTATTTATATTTTCAAATAGTTTTAAAATATATCATATCTTAGTTATGATTCTTTAATATCTGGTAAATTAATATTATAATAGTTTAAAAACATTTGGTCATGTTATAGTCAAAGATATGAATATTTTTATTATATACTTGAAGAGATCCATTGATTAAATAGATTTATTTTTAAGTATTTCTTCTAATACGAGTACAATAAAAAAGCATTATCAGGATTAATTACGTTTCACTATAAACTCGATTTTATTTGAAAAAATAAAAAAATTAAATTTATAAGTCTTTGTTACGTAAAAATTGCTGAATACATTTTTAAATTTTAGTGATTTACAAATAGTTTTTGTGTATTAACTATAAAAACTAAATTTGTTATTATTAGTTGTGAATATAGAAGTCATATATAAAATTTAAAGAATATTATTTGAAATTTATTTTATAAAATTTCTTAAATAATTCTTGAGTTATTTTTAAATATGTTTTATTACTTAACTAATTTATAAACTGTATATGATATATGTTGGAACAAATAATTATTGAGCTGATTAATTGGCAATAATTAAGTTGAAGCTAAGTGCTAATAAATTTTGTGATTCATGTATCATACTTTTGGGACACATATACAATATTTGTGAAAATAATCGTTATTTCATAAATACGTTAGTTTTAAATAAGAAACTAACATTTCTGAAGCTAAAACACATTATATTATTAAAGACTGAAATAAAACGCCTTAATGTGGTAAATACATTAAAATGATACTTTCAATTACATGTCTCTTTAGAACAGTTAAAATGAAGTAATTAAAATACTCAAAGATAGTCTAAATTTTCAAAATTACATGTATTGATTCCATTTTTACACAATGACTCATAAGATTAACGAAATCGTTACTCTAACATAACGGTGCAGTCGTGCTGTCTGGATTCCAGCTGGAATTAATTGTATTTCCATGAAAAAATTCAAGGTGGAATTTCAGCTAATAGATGTTTCAACTAGAATTAGAAAAAATTCAAGTTCACGTAGATTTGGTTCCCATATTTGGTGTTTTTATACCGATGATAACACCAAAACTGGGAAATTAAGCTATAATATTTGAATTTTTAATATTTTAATTCAATTTAATAAAAATTGATAATTTGAATATTAAAGCTTAATCCCCCAGTTTGGGTGTTATCATCCGCATGGTAATACCAAATGATATGTCGACAGAAAATTTACCTAAGCTTCAATTTTTCGTAATTAGAATTTTATGGAATTCTAGGTGGAATTGTAGCTGGCTTTCCCAACTGAATTTTCCAACCGGAATTCCAGCTCACTCTTCTCAGCAAGGTAATCATACATGTTCATATTTATATCTTAGACAATAAACTATATACACCATATTATAAGGGTAAAAATTTTTATTATATAACAGCTAAATGATATATTGCGATATATTAACTTTCTTCAGTAAATGTTAGGCATGTACTAAGGGTCAAAAATATTGGAAATTACAAAAATAAAACAAAATATGGCAATATAAAGTATTCTTGATCACTTCTGTGCAAAGCCAAACGCTAAAGTTCTCGGGAGCACTCTAAAACTGGTATGATATCACGTTTACAAACCGATGTGTACCTTTCGAGGGAAATGGTTTCTTGAAGAGCAGTGGAAAACGAAGAAGTTCATGTATTTAGATTATTTTCTTGCGAAATTCGAGTGAATCAAGACTTTCAGGCACTTTTTTGGACTTTCAGCACACTCTGCAACGTTTCGAGCCCGCTGCGGCTCCTTCTCAGGGACTGAAATGAAAAACTTAACTAACCTCCTTATATACCTTTACCCTCTCTTCTACCCATGCCCTCTCTCCCCTCCTTCACACTCCCGCACTCACTCAATACTCACACACCTGCAAATCAAGAAACAAAGAAAGAATGATAAATGTTATCTAATTTGCTCGACTCTAACATCAAATTTATATCATTTCCATTTCTTAGAATATGAATACTTTTAAGACTTTTCCTCTTATATTTATTCGCAATACCCTGCTCCAAAATATCCACATTCATGAATTCAAAAGAATGCAAACAATTCAAACAATGTTCTTTCAACCCCGATGTACTATTTACTTTACGCAAACTACATTGATGTTCATAAATTCTCTACAAATGTTCATTGACTGAGCGATCGAAGTGTCACATAAAGATTTTAGAAAAAAAAAATTTTTAAATTGGTTAGAAAAACATTTATAAATAATAATTATCTGGTAGAATTTATTGAGAACGTCATTGATGAGAAAGTGAAAGAAATTTATAACGGAACATTATAAAAACGGGATCAAAAACAAACTATGAAGGGGGTTGAAAAGAATGTATATTTTTGTTTAACACATGTTACAGGTTTGGCAGGAAGGATTAGAAAGATGTTAAAAAATATAATATTTAAGTTCTATTTAGAATTGATAATAATTTAGGAAGGTTATTTAGTAATGGTAAAGACAAGGATTATTATAAGTGTTTAAAATCGGGAGTAGTATATAAAATTAATTGTAGAGATTGTAGTAGATGTTATATTGGACAGACCAATAGATATTTAAAAAAGAAAATTTATGAACATCAATATAGTTTACGTAACGTATATAGTACACCGGGGTTAAAGGAACATGGTTTGAATTGTTTGCATTCTTGTGATTTCGCGAATGTGGACATTTTAAAGCAGGTGATTGCGAATAAATACAAGAGGGAAAGTCTTGAAAGTATTCACATTCTAAGAAATGCTAATAATGTAAATTTGATGTTAGAGTCGAGTAAATTAGATAACATTTATCATTCTTTTTTTGTTTCTTGATTTGTAGGTGTGTGAGTTTTGAGTAAGTGCGGGAGTGTGAGGTTGGGGGAGGAGGGGGGAGTGGAGAGAAAAGCGAAGTAGGGGCGGGAGTGTATGGGTAGAAGAGAGGGTATAGGTATATAAGGAGGTTAATTCAGTTTTTCATTTCAGGCCCTGAGAAGGAGTCAGAGCGGGCTCGAATCGTTGGGCGCTTGGTAATGGGTGGTGGGGGGTAGTCAGGCTGTCCTTTGTTAACGGATTTTTTCTTTTCAGGATTTGGGGAGCTGTTTTAATTTTATTTTCATATTTCAAATTCTACGGGGGGGATTGTAAACAAGGGTAGCCTGATTGCCCACATTAATGTAAAAAGACTGTAAGACCGTTAAAAATATATTATTAGTTTATTAAAGTACAGTCAAGATAAGTAACTTTTCTATATTAAGTTCATTTCATTTCAAGAAACTTAAGAACTTTGTCCGTTTCGCTGTAACTTCAACCGTTTTCGAGATAAATGATAAAAGCGAATTCTAGGTTCATAGATCAGATGTTTAAATATTATACCTATAGATATCGAGATGCTGATTCGTACTTGGACTTCCAAAAACGCAAAAGAAAAATTCTAAGCTTGAAAAATACAGGCCTAGAAAGTATACCTATCGATAAATAAAAAAAAGTAATTTCTCCTTTAGCAAATGTAAAATATTAGCTTTAGCTAAAACTGATTCTATGATAATAGAGAAAAAAAAATTCTAACTTTAAAAATCGGTTTTTTGATATTCATAACTAAAACTTACAAAAATAACATTTATATTTACCAAAAAATTTTGTCCTTTTTATAGCAGTTATTAAGATAAGTGCTAAAGCAGTTATTAAGATAAGTACGAAAATGGAGTCATAACCTCAAAAAGGCATTTCTAAAAAGTATGCTATTGGTAGATAACGAAAACTCGATTCACCTTTAGAAGAGCTAAAAATTTTATTCGTTTTGCTTTAGCTTCAATTGGTTCCAAGATAAATGCCAAAATGAATCCTATCCTTCTTCTTAGCATTCTTAAAAATTTTTTTTATCTGGTCCTAAAATTGAAGATAACAATCTTATTTTCTCTTCCGGCCACTCACTACCTTTAGAAGTTAATTTTATATACTCATTAGTAAATAATAAGAGCTCCTATTATTCTATTAAGAAATCTTAATTCCCCAAATTTATGGAATAGTACCAGGCTTACAAATCAAAATTATGCGAGATAATATTATAGAAACTACTATTCTCACAGGCCCTGCAAAGGGTGAAATAGCACTAATTCCTCGCATCCTGATGATCCCAACTGAGTTACCCTTCCAATTCAAAAGACTACAATTTCCTATCAAACCTTCTTTCGCTAGGCTACAGGAACTCAGCGGCCAACATTAATTAATCGTGATGAAACAATACCAAAAAACTGCATTTTGTTAGTAAAGTTTGCAAAACTATTTAGTTTGTCCGCGCAGTTTTTCGTTTTTTTTTTCACAAAAAAATCGAAAAGTTGTAGCTATTCAATTTCGCAGTAAAATGGCATGAGTTTACGTCAGAGATGGTTTACAGATACATAAATATGATGAAACATTTGCAAAATTTTTGCGGTTCACATATATGCACTGGGTTTTGGCATTTGTTGTAACTATTAGCAATAAATAAATAATTTTGTTAACAGAGTATGAGCACTAAGCTTCATAAGCGAATGTACGCGCCTGCGCAAGAAATCTAGGGATGTTTTTCTTTATACAACATTTCATTTAAAAACAGTTACTACTACTAAATAAGCAAAATAAAAAAATAAAACAATCTAATATATTTTCTAATGATTATTTCTTTAGTAATACAGGCGGGCGCCGCAGGCGAACAACATTGGGGTCAGGGGGTGATGGCTTTATGTTTATTATTATATTTAGAGCCGACTTGCAGAAAAATGAGACAGTGCTTTAGAATTAAGTAAAGATTTTTTTTAATTACAAATGAAAATTGAGAGGCCCTTTGATTTGAGAGGTTGTAAAAGTCAAAAACTCTATTCATTCGAAAGTTATGTTTTAAAATTAGACGCAACCTTGCACTTAAAACTCTTCATTATTTTTATATTAATTTAAAATGCAAAATTGTGCCTAATTTTTAAACTCTCATAATTTTTTAACTAATTCAGCTATTTACGTATATAACCCCTCAAACTGGTCAAGGTCGTATTCTCAATTTTCATTTGTAATTGAGAAATTTTTTTTTTTTTCGTTTGTTGTTGAGTTATAAAGCGTGAAGCAATCTAGTAAATGATTACGGATTTGGCTTAAGTAGCGGGAATCTTGTAAAATTGTGCCTATTGGTCGCAAATATTGGTTCTAAACTTCATTTTTAGATACCAGAATCTACTTTTAAAAGGTTAAACAAAATCACTTTCCCGGAGATCGTGAGATCCCCTTGTTAGTCCCGGAACGAATCCTGGAACTTTCAAAGTTTTTGGTGAAAAAGTCGAATTCGACTTAGCCTCCGAACAAAAAGTTAGACTTTGAAATTTTTTGGTAAAAAAGCCTATATGGATTCAGTGTCAAAGTGTGAAAACTGCACATAGAAAAAATAAATTTAAGTAAATATTTTAAATAATTTAAATAAATTCGTAAAATGTAAGCAGTATGAAAAATATTAATCTTAAATATCGCACAAGTGCTGCTGTTACCGCAAACTAACAAAAATAAAACTTTGATGTAAAAGTTAAGAGAAGGAGGGAACCCCCCTCGGACCATAATTTTCTATTTATCTTCGAGATAGGGTGATTTCGCTTGAGGCGATGATATACCGTACTTAGCTGAGCGAACGTCACCGAGCAAGGTATCATAGCTAATAAGTGATTAAAAAAGTTATATTTAATCTACAATATTATCTTCGTTAATAATTTTTGAAAGTTAAATTGTCTAACCTTATGTATTACCGTAAATACTTGAAACGGGGGATCATTCTTATCTGTTTAACTATTGTTATTTTCTTAACTGCACTTTCATAACCCTAAGTATCAATAATTAATAATAATATAAGAACATTAATATGATTAATATTATGATAACGTTCATCTATGAAGTTGATATTGGAAGACGTATTATTGCAGTGAGTAAAATTCAATTAGTATAGAGCCGCTTTTTAATAAGAGTATTTCTATATGTGTTAATGATTTTAGGTCACTTACAAGATTCTAATTCCCTTAAAGTCAAATCTCCCAAAAAAGGCCCTATAAGAAAACAAATGAAATGAAATAACAAATGTACCAGGCAACGACAGTCTTTTTTTAAATACCCAGCTATGATCTTCAAAAATAGAGCCTCAAAGAGTAGAGTATCAGCTCATAAGTATGTTGATTTAAAAGGCGCTGTACTGTAGCCAAAGTCTCCTGCACAAAATAATCTCATTACGGTGGCACGATTGCTGCTCGAAGAATATATTTATCAATTGTTGACTAAATTACGTTGTCACTCTCTCTCTCAGTCTCTATATTCATGGACACACCACTATCCTTCATCAAACGAGGTCTTGACGACTGGTGCTGACGCTCATTCTTCCCCCCCCCCCC
>UELV01000101.1:0-34126 GCA_900490015.1 Megastigmus stigmatizans
CTATAGCAGGAAGCGAAGCGCCAGGCGGGTGGAGTGAGGTGGCCCGCCGAGTATCTCTGCTTTAGCTCTCTCCTGATTGGCCCGCTCGGTTAATTTTCAATCGATGATTACTCAATGAATATTGATCGGATCGAAAAGTTGCAATACGATTTTTCGCTTAGAATTTTCCGCTCTATCCAATGCCGTTGAGCCTATCCTACTTCGCTTTAACATCCGATATATATTTGTGCGTTAATCTATATCTAGTAATAATATACAATGAAGGTTGAGTAAATGATAAAACACTAATATTTATCCATAAAAATCCACTTTATTCTTACAGCTTAATAAGATGAAATCATACAATGTAAGTTAAGCGTAATAAACGCTCGAATTGTTTATATTCGTAAATAATGCGCTGCATTTTCACATTCAAAGTGAATACGCACATATATTCTTTTTCCTTTGTAAATAAAGCTCTTCGTGAAGAAAAAAGAAAAACTCACCAGAATATACATATCTGTGTGCCATAGATGCATCTTCGGGTTTTCTGTATTATATACCTAATGGTAAATTCGATAGCACAATATACTTTTTTATTTTATACCTTAATGTTTAAAACGTCCATTTCTTAAATCTTATATAATTATACAATATTGATTGATTGGTATTCGTTTAATACGCAAATTCAAAAAGGATATGAATCTAAGTTACTTAAAAACAATTATAATTTTTCATTATATGTTATTTTTTCATTTTTCCCATTTTCGTTCAATTTTCCTATAAACAAACTTATTGGAAAATCGACAAAGTTGTGCGAAATGAAGAATTTCATAAATTAATAATAAATTGTAATTGTAAGAAAGTATATAGATTTAATCTCCTTAAGCATTTGTCTTTCATTCCTCGTGCATTTGAAGATTCGATCGCGTTCGCCTCACTTGTGTGACATACTGTGATGATTTTATTTTCTCACACTACAAATTGCACATCATTAAACTACATGCTATGTTTCATATAACAATACTTTTGTTCGATTTATTTCTGTATAAAAAACGGCATAAATGTGTTGATTTTTCGAAGTCATTATTTTCTTTGTCGGTTTTGCATGGAAGAGCTAGACGGATACGCGGGAAAAGTTTCAATATGTTAAACCTTTCGTGAGATAGTTTTATATCACTCTCAAAACACATAATTATATATAATAAGTGAGCTCAGAGCAATTCCTTTGCCAGAATTTCTTTCTAGTTTTTAACAATTTTTGTTTTGGTAGACACGACTTACAACTAGATGCATTAAAATTAAGTTACCAATAAGCTTATAAAAGGCCATTTAATGATACATCGCGAACACGGCTTTACGATACAGAGAGATCATGTACTTAACTGCACCGATGTATGGATGAAAATAGACGGTGGATTACTACTTTTATCAAATATAAGGTGAATATATAAGAAGTATATCCAACAACTTTTATTAAATCAATTAATATTTTGATTATGGCGTTTTTGGTTTTGTTTTTCCATAATTTTTTAGCATCAGTAAATTAATAATATATTCTATGTTAAATTGTTATTACATTCACTCCACTAATTTTATTGTAAATCATTTTACTTCCACGGTTGTTTTCATACTCAATATATGTAAAAAAATTCTTTGACAAATACTCTCTAATGGAAATAAAAAATATTACATAGTTTTTGATAGCAATATGCGATAATTATGCGCAATTCCTGCAATAATACTGATTTAATTGATCAAGTTTCATTTTTGAAAAATGTTACTAATACAGAGCCTCTTATGTGATTAAAAGCAAAATTTAATACGCTTTTTATGAATAGGCAATGAGTACTAACTTCTAAGATGCTAATGTAAAATAAATTAAAATTAAAGAAAATGTTGCTGCAGGATTTAACTATTGAGCACGGGTTCATAAAATCGTTGATGAGAATGTGATCGTAGATTATAGATCTGCAAAACGCACGACAGAGTTTCATAATGCTACGAAGATTATCTTCATGATCCACAGTTTATGATATGATCTCAATTACAATATATTATAAATAAGTAACTAAAAATGTCGTAAGTTTTATATAAAAATCGGCAGTGATAAATAAAATAATCATGCTACTGAACATCATAGAAAATATTTCAAATTATCAAACTTTAAATATTATTGTTTCAAAGAATAATTTTCAGAAATTATTATTTCCACGATTTTAACTAATTCTAAGTACTCTGTGCACTATAAATACGAATTTTCTATGATATTTAGTGACAAAGCTATTAATATTTATATCACTAAAATACAAAATCATTGCTTTTATTTGACGACATCCACTTCCATTATACATTGAGAATTATTATTTGATCTATATATTCACTTTAAATTTGTAGATTTTATAGAATCGACCGCTCATTTTTCTTTTCACGTGGAATCGCTTAATGTAATGTAGTTTAGTAAGAATTAATGCGATTATAAGTTTATAATAATATAACAAGTTCCTCCTTCACGTTACTAGGCACTCGATTTATACTGATATCAAGCAATCGTAAACCTTCGCAATAATAAAGGTCCTCCAGAAATCGTACTTCGTTTGTGAATATTTCGTTTGATAACTCTATAAGGGTTGGCATTTTATATTTTTCTATAAAATATTTTTATTTACAATTAATAGTGTCATTGCGGGTTAAGTACGACCCACTAATAATGGACGAACTCTGCTGTCAAATTTTTGTTATTTTCAATTCCTCTAGAAGAAACTTATATTCAAGTCGATGGACAATCTGAAAATCTCCCTCTACACTCGTCATTCTACTAGCAATTATAGGAACATTTAAAGAGTATAATCGTTGAAAATTTTCTACGTACGTCTCATGTTTTCACCTGTTGTCTCAACTTTTCACCTTTATCATTGCGGAGATCATAACTAGTTATGAGATTGTTCAAGCTGAAAGCTGTAACCTAAAATCTATGCTACAAGTGTCGAGTACGAAATTACTAGTAAGAATACATATAAAAGACAATAACTAATTGATATGATTATTGCACATAAGAAACGTTGAAAAAATCTACTGCAGTGCTTCAGCTTAACATATTTTTTTTACTTTCGTTAAAACAACATTAATTCTTATGGTTTGTCGTATAGGTAATTTTTAAAACAATAATAAAAGAGTATTCTGTATACCTATTTTAATAAACAATCAGTTCCATATACTGCGTCAGTGTAAATGCGTAAAAAAATCTTTGATGTTAAAGAAAGTACATAAATTGTAAAAAGTGAATCACGTATACCTAAATGATGTGAACACTTGTAAACGCTTTTTTTAATGCACATTCTACATATTTTTTATGTAAAATTTCAATATAATAATAAGTCAATATCACCAGTTGGATTAATTTCCAATAACTTTGGTAAGAATCTATATACATACATAATGAAAACTTTATCCCTATCATATAAGCAGAAATGGGCAAATTACAGTAGCATTTAAATTCTATATATTTACTTAACTTTTTTTGAAAAATAGACTTTGTATTTCTGTTCTCAAGCGAAAATATTTAACTGTTTTTTTTTATAAATATAATAGTTCATCTAGTAAAATTAACACTTTCAATGCTGTGCAATCCATAAAATTTTTCACTTCAATTGTCCGTTCGGAACAAAAATGCAAACTAACAATTTTCGAAAGCGATTTTCTTGTTTTTTTTTTTTTTTTTACAACTTAAAGAACATATTTTCGGTAAAAGTAAAAAAAAATTTTTTTTTTCAAAACAAAATTATTTAAAAAAAATTAAATTTAAAGTTTAAAAGAAATCGTGGTAACAAAATTTTTACATATTGTTAGCACTGAAAGTGTTAAAATTCAATTATATAGAAATATAATATGTATCTTCAAAAATATCAAATTATTATTGAACAAATTTTTTCGATGTGTCGCAAGGTTAAGAAAAAAGTTACATTCCACTTTTTTTCTACAGTAATACAAGTATAAAAAAATATTTTTAAATACATGCCCATCTCTGACATAAGTAATAAAATTTTTCAAACTAAATTTTTTAATGCAAAATGCATCAGGCAGCAACTGCTAATATCGCATAAAGCATAATCAGCATTTGAATTCTCGGATTCATTTCGAACCAATTTTACCACTGATGAAGTAAATTAAAGAAAAAAGTCTCAAATCTAACTGAATCTTAACAAATAAGAAGTGGTAAAAAATGTTAAAATTCCAATCAGAAGGGAGCGATAACAGCAGCAGCTTCACCTCGGCTCGTAGGAAGAGGAGCACACTGAGTCCATTTAAACAACAGTGGATCGAAACGTTCAACAGTAGATACTGTTATTTGTGTTCGGTAAAAATTAATCTCACGTGGTTGATCGCCACCGATTACATACAAACGACCATCGGCTGCCGCTACAGCAGGATATGATCGACCAACATTTAATGACGGAACCATAGTCCATGTGTTCTAAAAATAACATGTAAATATTGAAAAATATTGAAGTATTCTTTTTTATCAAATCAAGTATAATTCATTGCTCAAAAATGTAGGTGTTTAATTTGTACATCATAATTTCTATATTCTTATCATAATTGCTGTGTTAAGCAATGTTATTCTAGTATATATATGGGTATAAATGTAAATAATGAAAAATTAACGTCTCGATCATCTGCAGATGTACTAAACTCTAATATTATATCGTATAATATATATCGTATAACTATTATATGTATATTATAAGTATTATATGTACAGAGCGCAATTACGTTGACTTATCAAAAACTTAAATTTGTACTTAATTATTGAATACATGCATTGATAATGAATTTGCAGCAAATGAAAACTAATTAAATAACTCGGGAACGTAGAAATGTTCTTTTTTAACACACCGATCGCGAAACTCGACTTTTGGTGCCTATTTTTCGGGACGAAAACACTGGATTTCTGTTTTTTTTTTTCCAAAGTGGATGCAAAATAAGTGTTTCGCGACTACAAAACTCGAGTACAAAGTGCTTTCCGCACTCGTCCTTTTTTCGTTTGAGCAAAGTGATCGAGTATATAATTCGACTCGGGTGGAAATCACCTGTATTACGCCCTAGTAGCGCAGTGTACTATTTTCTTTTCTTGAATTTCTACATAGAAGCTTTTCATATAATAGTTCTGAGAAAAAATCCAAATACAGTATTTTCGACTTTCAAACGCTTTTATCAGAATTAATCTATAGGCCAATTTAAAGAAGTAAAACCTAATTTTTCAAAAACCAGCTTATATTTTTGATTTTTTCCAACTCAACTTGACATTATAAATTTAGAAAAGTGTTGCAAGATGATTACAGTTCTAATAAACCATGACACCAAAACCAGTTACATTTTTTTGAAAAATAAACCATAAATTTTTTAAATCGTTTGAAAAAAAACCATAAATTTTTTAAATCGTTTAATAAATAAACCATAAATTTTTTTAATCGTTTGAAAAATAAGACTAGAACATTTTCTAGTATGCTGACATAAAAAGTTATAGCGTCAAAAGCTCAGAAGATCAAATAATGAAAATTTCGGCTTTAACGAGCTTGTCGAAGCATTAAAGAGATTTACGTCATTTAAAAACTATTTAACTTTAAATACATTAAATGCTTATAACGGTTATTTAAAAAAAACTTACGTCTTTGAAAGAATATCGTTCAACAGAGAATAAAACTTCTTTATTTTTATTGGTTCCTCCAACGACATAGATGTATCCATCAAGTACTGCTGCACCCATTTGAGAACGCGGAGTCAACATCGGTGCCAGAGATGTCCACTCTTTTGTCACTGGATTATAACTCATTACGTCCTGACGATGTCTACTATCATGCGTGCATCCTCCAATGATGTATATCAATCCTGTAAATTCATAAGAATTCTAAAACTCTGCTCAATATATGTTTCATGCTTTAATTTCCATATGGTAGAGACTTATCAATTACAAGTATTTTGTATTCTAAATATGACATGATATAATTAAGAATACAAAAATCGTCCAACCTTCGTAGGCAACAACACCCATACTGAAACGAGGCTCGGGTAATTTTCCGCAAAGCGACCAAGTATTTGTTAATGGATCGTAAACTTCAATATTACCGCCGATGTCCTCACCAACCCAGCCACCAAAAGCATATAAATTATTATCCAAGGCACATAATCCAAATTCGCATCTAGACTCTACCATGCAGCCTATGGTCGTCCATACGTTGTCACGGGGATCGTAACATTCGCCATTGGCGATAATACAAGATTCCAGTTCTCCACCTACAACGTATACCTTCCCGTCTAATAGCGCAACGCCAGGCAATATTCGTCCTATTCCTATAGGTGCTACTTCGCTCCACGTGCTAAAAATATCAAATATTTTTTTATACTTATATTATATATTTAACTTTTGTCAATTGCATATATTTTGTTAATTTGGTATTGAGTTCTAGCCAGTTAAATAATTAAATAAGTAATAAAAAAAATTAACTGGATAAAAGTCCTTTACCATAAAGTAGTTCAGTATAATAAATACAATGTTTAAATTTCTAAAGTTGAGATAAAATTTTCATACTCGTTAAATGTGTCGTATTTGTTGATAGTTTCGTAGGTACTTTCAGCGGGTCGCACCCAACCATCTGTCGAATGTTCACGTTTAGAACCGCCGATTACTAAAATGTTTTTTTTAGCGCAAAGACGAGGCTGCGCTCGCAATGGTACAAGGCATCCTTTGTTAGATAGCAAGTCTTTCTGAATAGATGTCAGGGCTACTATAAGACTACCATCATTACATTCATATATTACTCGATTAAGGCGAGCCATAGAGCATAATCGTAATCTTATATGACCAAAAATTTCAAATACATAACAACGTCTGGCTGGTATATCATGCATAATCCAATTATATGCTGCTTGGAAGACCTGAGTAAACAATTTTATATAACTTAGATATATATAAATATTTTAAAAATTACTTCAACAATTAATTAATCAAACCTCAAATTCTGTGTCAATGTGAATATTTTCACTACTAATAAAATGAACTAGATGTTCCTTTGGCAGATCCAAAAATTCCTCTTCCTGTGAAACTCGAGGAAAATTGACTTCAATAAAACGTAAGGCAGTCTCCAGAAGATCTACTCGATTATGAGCTTCTGCGAATCTGTAAAAAGTAATTGTCAAAAGATTAATAATTTAGTATAAATCAAAGGTTAAAACGTTTATTAAAGAATATTATAACAATATAGTAGAATTATAATAGTAATAATACCTATAAATTCCAAGGGCGTTGGAATAATGTAGTTGTTCTTGTAAGTATGAAATGCAACTAGAAACTACTTCATCCAATTCCAACATGTCAGCAGCTGCAAATAGCTCCTGAACATTCTCTTGAGTTATATTAACATTTCCTGTATAAATGAAGTCTATAAGAATGGACAAGATATTTTCAGATACTGAATGAATTTTGACAACTTCTTGTTGCTCTTCCACTAGTCCACCAGTAAACATAGCATTGAAGTAAGCACTGCTTGCTGCTAAAACAGATCTGTGTGCTCTGATAATCGTATTCCCAACAATTAAGCCAACATCACAGAATTGATTTTTAAGTCTTTGTGAATTTAAGTTTCTCAAGACCTTTGGTGCATAATGTCCTACTGCATATACTGTATTTGAATTGTCAGTTGCTTCATTCATTGGCTGTGTTGCAAAACCCATGCTATTAGAATTAATTTCACTCTTTAGTGGAGCTACAGCACTTTCAGCCATAAAACCATCAAGGTGACCTTTGTCGACAGCACCTATCATAATGAGAATTAACACAAAATTTTAGTATAGAAATTCAATTTTATGACACAGGTCTAATTAAAAATTATCAAACATATCAAAATATATTATGGTTGTTAAAAAGCTAATTGATTATCTTCATAAGTAAATTACGTAAATAAGTAATAAGTAATTCTTAAGTTAAATAAAAAAGGTGGGAATAAAAAATATTAAACTATGTAGAAATTATGCTTGAATTGAGCAATTTGTAAAGCTTACAATATATAAAATTAATATAAAATATATTGTTATAAGTTTAATCAAGTTCAATCAAGATTATTTCTATCTAATTAAGTTTACTCCAAGTTAAGGATTTAATAATTTAAAAAATATTTAAATATCTTATATTTCTGATATTTAATGATACAAACAACTGGAATACAGTTTTTATTTTTAAGTTCCAATTAGTTTGTATGTAAGTTTATTTTTGTAATTTAGCAAATAAGATTTTTGTATACCAAGCCTAAGATAATTGATTTGCCCATTGTAGGATTTACATTTGTAATTTATAATAAATAAATATACTTATAATAGGTAATTGAAAGAGATTTTATTCATACCCTTTACTTATTTTAAAAAATAATTAAATATATTTATTAATAATTGGTTCGCTATAAATCATAAACAACATAAACGCAAGTTGAAACATCGTAATAAATTAAAAATATAAAATTAGTTACACATTCTGCAATTAGGTACTAGCTTATAATATTGTAATTTTATAAACATATTAAAAAACTAATTTTATTGAAACAATGTAATAATTATTCTTTCTTATAATACTGGTTTAGATTAGACAATTACTAAAAATTTTATGTATTATAAAAATGTGTGGTATTAATAAAAAAAAGAGCAATAAACTCTCCATTTTATACTACAATTATGTAATGCAGTCACAGCAAATACTTTATTTGCTTATGAAACTAAAAGTATTAAACATCAAAAACTATAAAGCGTCTTGTACTAAATTTAACTTGCTGCAAAAAATTGTTCTAAATAAAAAAAAAACGTAATAACAAAAACAAGTGTCTTATCATGAAAAAAAAATTTTAAATCACTAAAGCTTTCAATTCTCGAGAAGAAAAATGTCTAGAACAAGGAAGATAAACAGTGTTATTGATTTGTGAAGACTTTTTTGTTAGGAAGGAATGTATTGTCTGTGAGTGCCCTCGAGAGTATTGCATACCCTTTTATACTTACGACATATACGCGAAAGAACTTTGTAGACACTGGGAAATGATTTTGTATTGTTTTTCCCCTTTAGACGCATATTTACCACCTCATCTTTGACCTTCCTCGCTCAAAATTAGTATGCGTCTGTATCGCGAGCGTTCACAACTCACTTATCTAAGCTTTACCCCAAATCAATTTACTAATTCGGTAATCACTAATATGACATATGTCAAGTATGCAACGCCTGAAGTTCGCAACGAGCTTCCAGTTCGTTTTACTCCAATTCCTTATCAGTCTTTACATTATTAACTTGTCTTTTTATTTAGATTCATGTTATTCTAATCACTTTACATTTTTATTTACTTGCACATCTTATTGGTAAATGTCAAACTTTGTTTGGACATCAATTGTGGTAGAGAATGTTTTATTAATTTGTTTTTACATATTTTGACGAACCCACCCACTTTCGAGGAAATCGATTCGATTTAAATGGTAGCCACAGTCAGGGCTGCCACTATACACACTGCATCAGGTAAGTATTTAATTTTAAAAATTGCGCGCTCTTTTTATATCAATCTTACCTATATTATTATGATAGGTTATATTAATATAAGCAGATAAATACAAAAAAGACCCACGGCCAATAAGTATAAGAAGAAGAAGATAGGTATATTATTGAAAAATTTTGCAGAAGTTTGAAAAAATTCTACGCTATGATAAATGATAATTAAATTATTATATAATTATATTGAAAAAAAAGTTTAAATAAGTAAATAATTACACTGTAGTACATGAATCAATTAATAAACACCGAATAAATGAATGAAATGTATCAGAATCGTTTAAAATAAATTTATTTATTATTATTTATGCTATTTTTATATCTTATATTAGGGTTTTGATACTGTAGATATACAAACAAACGTATATTTACTATTTAGTCCGGTTTTCCCAGAGATTGTATATACCTACACTATGATTAATATACGATGGTTAGTCTGGTAATGGACTAAAACGTAGATCTATCAGTTTATCGGTTGCTGGGTTGGTACCACTAAATTAGCAATTCAATGCGCTCTTCAGTCCGCCAAAGAATTGTCCATATTTTTCCTTCTCGTGCTTACGCGATTGCGTGGTACAGGTTAATATCATCAAAATTTCACATTATCTCAAGATTTAGTTTTGTGTAAAAACCATTTCTTTATCTTTATTTTTTATTTTTTTTTTAAAAGGGGGGTCCACTTTATGTTCACTCGATTCCTGTGAAAATGACGCGAGTCTCGAAGAGTAAGAGGTCATATGCGAAGTTTACGGTAAGTCTGCAATTACTTCTCAATGCCAATTATATGTATATTTTATCATGAATCTTTCGCTGATGTAATAGCATTAAATTACTTTTAGCGCGTCGATAAGCACAACGAATTCCTCAGTAGAATATCAAAAACCTTATATTACTCAAAACTACCAGTGACAGATTGTCTGAGTTTGCCTGTAACAGGTATGTATTTTGATATTGCATCTGCATAAGCAATGAGTCTAATTTTGTCATTATTGATTTTTGGCCAAATTAATATAATCATAATAATCAATATAATATTGCAGAACTTGCTGCTGAGATATTCACTGAAGTAAAAAATGGAAAAACTTTGGAGCGTTTAGATGTGGAGGAAGCGAGTCGAATCTCTCAAAATGCCTGTGTCTCACCATGTTCTCTTGTTTTGGCATTATTATATCTTGAACGATTGAAAGATTGTAATCCAGAATATTTGCAAAGAGTTGCACCATCTGAGCTATTTCTAGTTTCATTGGTATGTACTCTAGAAACTTTAATTAAGTACTTTATAAACGTAAATTTTAATAATATATTTAATTTTGAGATGGTGGCCAGCAAATTTTTAAACGATGATGGAGATGATAGTGTGTTTAATACGGAGTGGGCACAATCAGGTCATTTAAGTATTGCAAAAATGAATCGATTGGAGAAGGACTTCCTAAAAGCCATTGTAAGAAATGTTTTCACTTTATAAAAAAATAGATGATTAATGGTTAATAAATATGACTGTATAAAAGAATAAGGACTTTTATCAGCTAAGCGTGCTAATAATAACATAATTTGTTCAAATACATGATTAAATAGTTTGAATATTTTACATCAAAATAGTCAAATTTTACTAACTATTTTTGTAATATATTCATTTACTTAATTTATAAATGCATTCAGTTGTTTATTTTAAATTTAATTTTTCTTATTCAGAATTGGTCTGTCTTTGTACATAATCAAGACTTTTGGGAAAGACTACAGAGGTTAGAAAAAGATATTGCTTATAAAGAAGCACACAAAAGAGGATGGTTTTCATATACAGAGCTCAACACTCTTCTGGATTCAGTGCATTTGGCAGCATTACTAAATACATTACTCGGTATATCATCAATTTGCATAGCAACTTATGCTGCTGGATTGATTACATTATTAGGATCAGCTGTAGTTGCAACTCATTTACCTGGAACTTTACTTAGTTCGAAACAGCAAAGCCAACCAACTAACATATCTGATTTGTCATATGCACCATCTAGTTTTACAAATTCAGAAGTTGAACTTGAAGAACAAATAGAAAATATTTTACTGGGTTCGATTTCAGAAGAAACTGAAATTTGTAATGAATCTTACGTAGAAAATATTGTTTTAGAACAAAATATTAATAGTACAATAAAAAAAAATGGATGGGAATGGATTATAGATTCAGTTACATTTTGGCTTCCAAATTGTTCAAATTTAAGATCACAAAATTGTATCAGTAGTTGGAAAAACAACTTTAATCGAGACAGTATACATGTGACAAAAACAAATTTTATGATTGAAACTGATCCATTTTCCCAATATACTGATAATGAAATTGAAAGTATTATAAGAAAAGAAACTTTGGACTCAAGTCTAAGTATTTTTTTAAATGACTGGAAATACTACGTTAATTATATCTCTAAAATATCTTTAAATCATGGACAATGAGGAAAGTTTCTTCTTGCTTGTCTTATTTTAGACAAACAATGCATATAAAAACAAATTCGATTTTTTAATTACGTATATTTAACATAATTTATTTTTCAATTAACAATTAATTTTGAATTTTTTTTACTCTTAAAATAAAATTTTATATTTTTCGTGATGGTTTAAATTAATAACTTTATACAAAAGTTAGATTATGTAACTAAATTTTTTACATTGAATTAAAAATCACGCGATAGTAATAAAGAGAAAACGACGATTAACAAATTGAAGATTAATGTGTAACATACAACGTAGTAAATTAAGCACCATCTCTAACAAAGATATATTTTTTGTACTGACTTCTATTCTGTATTTTTGCTCCTAAAAGCATTTTTCAATAAACATAACATGAATAAGTACACTGTGAAGATTATTTTTATAAGCGGTAGCGTATAAGTATAAAGAAAATATTGATTAATGGGCACCTGCTATAAATTAAATTGTGAGTATTCTAAACACGTCGTAAAAGTTTTTCTATGTACACACTTTAAAAACAAGTAAGAATAGGCTTACAGTCAAAATGGCAAAGCGTTAGCCAGTTTGTATCCAGCAAAGGCTAATGCGCGTCTAAAAGTTCTAAAAATTTATAATAGATTTGTACAACGAAAATTCGATATCTACATTATACAATTGGACCTAATTTTTTATCATCCTCCTTATCAGCTTCTTCTTGCAGTTTGTGTTGCTCTTTTTCCTCTTTCGTTTCTTTATGTAAAAATAGTAATGGCGACATTCCCAAAAAACAGCCTATGGTTACTCCTATTACTCGACCCTAATAATAAAAAATTATTATAAAAATACTACATTGCAATTCAATAAAAATTTGTGTAGTATTAAATAATATCCTACTAGGTTAGCAGCTCTCCTAGATTTTGGTAAATCTAGTTGTATTGGTGTTAGTTTAGGTGGTTTAAATCCTATTTTCTGTGCCAGAAGTTCAACATAAAATGCTGAACCAATTCCTATAATATCAGATATAGTGTTTCCAAAAGCTGCAGCAGCCATGGTCGATAGAGATATAAAACAACCCATTGTTGCTTCAATCGAATCACCCTGAAAGAAAATAAAATAATAAATTAAAAGACTTCATAAATGACCAATATATTATTCTGTTCTACGTACAGCAATGATCATAATAGCATTGTCGAGAAAACCAAATCCAATGAAAGGGATCGCATTTGCAACTGATACTGTAAAAATATTATACGTTAATAATGAGTGCCATTTATTATTTTTACATCAAAAATTTTTTTTCCATCTTATAAGTACAATTTAATACTAAAAATAAATTTAAGTAAAATTCATCATATTAAACGTAAATTTACATTATATTAAAACCTATATAAACTTCGCGCGCATTGTATGTACCGTCTGTGAACCTTTCATCTGTCTGAACAAATTATACATGCATTTTTTTGCACAAAGTGTTATTTAATCGCTATGCATTGGCGTGAAAAAAATATTCTTTCTCACTCGGAAGTATTACTCAGAAAAAATATAACTTTACGATCTAGTAAAGAAAACTGCTATTGTATTCACGAATTATACAAAAAATCTAAAAAAACATAATACATATTTCTTTTTTCAATTTTCTGACATTGTTTATGGAAATTATTTATTGTATACTAAGTATATGTTTTATAAAAACTGAATGATACGTTGCGTATATCCATACCTTATTCTTAAAATTAAATAAGTTACATGTATACTTTCAATATATAATTATTATTATTAATTATTATTAAGATTATAGCTTCCAGTTAATTTTTCGTGAATGACTAAAAGAAGTTTATTCATTAACTCTGATAATCATAATAAATTATATTTTTAAATTAATTGTCCCTTTAAAATTTGATCTGCCATATATCATATAACATTAAAGATATTAAATATAAGTGGAGTACTTTGGAATTGATTTGAGATATTTTGCTGCAGTCTGCACCAAACCAGATTCAAAAACCGCATAAAACCGGATACAATCCAGTTTTAACTGATTTTAACCGCAGTTTTGGTATAAAAAAAAAATGTTAAATATTGGTTATAATTTTGAATAAAATAATAAAATTTAAATGACGAAAGTATGAATAATTTTGGACTATTACTTATATTTATTTATTCATTTAAACTTTAATGATTTATAAGCCATTTATAAAATAGTTTTGGTATAATACAAAGGTATTATGCAGAGTGATCACATAAAAAAGTAACTAAAGATAAATTATAATTAACTGCTATGTATGCAGTTTTAAATTACATTAAACGTGTCAAAAGAAGAAATAGAACTAAGTACCTTTTATAATTTCAGTAAAACTGAATTAGAAGGTTCGTTTTTAAATTAATTTATGAAAAGTTATTCATGAATCGTGTAGGTATTTATCAATTAATTTTTGATATTTTATGTGGATTAGGCTTAATTATAGAATGTAAACTTATATACCTAGATATATTATAAAGATTTTTCTTACCTCGCATCAAATCCGATCTATTTGGTTGAGGAACTGTTTCCGCTGCAAAGTACAAAATGAGTACATTATAAGAAGTTAGATTCGGATAATCAATTCATTTATTTTTAGAATAAGAAAGTAATACACATATTTACTGAGCAAGTCATTCACTGAGTAAGATATGTGTGCGAAAATGAAAAGTGATTTAAACAGGCAGTTTTAAATCAACTATAGGTATATAGATTGCTTGACAGACTTACAGAATAGATTTTCCATAGAGTGAGTAAAGCAGGAAGAAAAGAAAGTTCGTTAGTTTACAGTTGAAAAGTTTGCATAGAAGTTTGGATATTGAGTTTCCAGAGGACCAGCATACAAGATAGCATATAAAGATAAAGCAATAATGAAGGTGCATCCCAGTGTTTGGTGTTATGGTGGAGATGTGTCAAATATTTTTTTTAAATAAGTAAGATTAAGAAACATTGATAATATTTTTAACATTCAATCTAATATTTGATTATGAAAAATGAATAAGTACATAAATAATTGTTTCACTAAAAGATCACTAGGTCTGTAAAGGTATTTTTTACATGCAAGCTTACGTGGCTTATCTTTTGATGCCTCCGCTTGAAGCACAATAGATAAAGTGTATTAGAATATTGAAAAACTAAAAAAAATTTTATTTCAGACTATTTATAAGTTTCTGTTAAACATTATTCATTTAAAAAATAATTTATGAAATAATTTATTATAATCTTTCATGAGTATATATAAATTGAGAGACACCAGCACCACCAATCACCATCAATAAAAATTCTATAATAAATTAAATTTATTAGGGCTCCTTCTGCTGGTCCTAAAAATTTGTATTTTGATTCTCGTACCATATTTGCGTAATAACCAATCGTCAGGAACAGCACAATAACTGCCTGTAGGATCTACATCTCCTAATGATGGTACTTTGCTTGGTCGTCCAAATTTGCTCCTCCATCGAAAGGCTGCCAGTTGACCTATTGAATGAAAATAAGTGGGGACAACTTAATAAAAAACAAAATAAAATTTACAAAATAATAGCTGAAAGGAAGGCTACAGGAGTGCTACCGAGATGGGGAAAAACGTGGATTAAAGAAGAAAAGGAATCTTTGAAAAATCTTTGTAAGCTACCTCTTTCTTAGATAGTAGAAAATTCCGCACTCCTGCTTACGCCATAAATATGAGGGTTGACAAGCCGACGTGCTGGTCTCTCATATCGATAGTAGAGACTCTTCAGTACAGATTTCTGTGCATATAGCGCTCGTACACAGAGTCTTTATATTCTATATGAAAAATCATACGTGAAATCTAGGTATGTTAATATTTTTAATTGCTATCAGCTTTTTATATTGATATCATTAGAATGCTTTAAGTGTATCTACATGACAAAGATCAGCATTCGACGCACAGACATAAACAGGTGGTTATTTTGAAAAGTAAAAACAATTGATGTGAGAGAATGCAAAAAACGAATATTTATAGACACATATATATATATATAAATTAAAACACAGATGACTATAAACAAAAATTTATATTAGAAATTTTTTTAGAGGGATTGTAATTTTATTTTTTGGAACATGGAGCGTTGCAGTGATATCTGTATATTGATTAATACCTCGTACCTTCATACTCAGCCTTGAGTTTTAAAGATTGGCATTCTTGTAAAGCTGACATCAGCACTTTTCGTTCATCTGGTGTCAACCGGACAGCAAGCTCCTTAGCCTGCAGTTTTGATAAAGTACCAGGTATAGCACCGGAAGATACTGCTGCAGAACTACTACCGATTCTCTCTTGATTCATGAATGGTACTAAGCTACTTTTTTGAACAGGATTCCCTATGGCACTCCATAAACATCTTCTATTTTGTCCAACTTTTAGTATATACTTTCTGGCAAGTAGTGGTATGGAACTCGAATAAGGACTGTTGAGTACTATTCGACACACCAGAGACATAGAAGTACACATTTTATAGGAATATAATTTAAGACGCTTAATAGAGTCTCTTTTGCTAAAAACTATTTATCCTCTAATAAATTTTTCTAAAAGTCAAAGCTCGATAGTGACGAATAGGAAGTACTGTTGCACGAAGGAGCGCATAATAATATGTGATGACATCAATGCATCCATAATACAGCGTTGTCCGACAAGTCGATGACGAACGACTGAACTGCCGAGCTAAGCTGGGCTGCTCCGCAAGCAAGCTTACTTCGATTGGAACGGGCTATCTCAAGTGCCTGCACGGATGGCATCTCCCCCATTGAATTTGCCCACAAAAACGACGTGACGCACGTCACGTCTCTGACGTCACGCGTAAAAGAGAGCCTCCTGTACCCTGTACTCTCCAGCTATATGTATACATTGACTATACACTATACAGTAATACCTATGTATAGCAGTAGGCCATCAGCTCAGGTTGTATATTGGTTTTGGTATTTTACTGTTTGGAGAGAAATCCCCGTGAGCAGACCTCCAGGGATCTGCGCATGCCCCCTTTTTCATTTATTCTTAAAGGAGGGGATTACGCGGCTTGATTTACCTTCTACTTCAATCTTGATGTTATTACTTATATAGCATGGTTTTGTTTACTGAGATCAGCTGTGCAGGGGCGAATGTTTAATGTTAAAAACATTCCAACAATATTGAATTATTGAAGACTTCGCGCCAAATGATGTGATTCGTCGACTCTGAAATATTTAAATTTGTTGTTGTGAGCTTTTGTTTTTACATTTTATATATATTGGGATGTATTATTTTTGTGATCGTTAAGTTTAAAAATCAGAAAACTGTATAAATATAATATTTTTGTAAATGACGTAATTCTCATGCGATATTTCATACAAAATACGATCTCAATAAGAAAAGTACTGCAAATTATTATATTACTTTTATAACTATTTAGAAATTTTATTGCTTCTACATTGATTCTTAAAACAACGAAACTATAAAATTAAATTAATACTTAATTGCAAACTTATTATTATATATATTACATTTCAACATAAACGATTTATGTAAATACGCAATGTAAATACAAAATATTCATTTGTCTTTAACGTTATATTTATATTTATGTATTGAATTTAAATTAATAATAAATAAGAATTCCGTATGAATGAAAGGAAAAATTTAACGGCGTAACATTGATTTTCTCGAACGTGTCTCGTCTCGCTGTCTGTAAAAAGTCAATAAAAAAAAAACATCTAAGAATTTCAGCCCTGCTTTCGTACAAAAAGTTTATTCTATTTTTGCCTTTAGAAAAATCAATTGTTAAAACACCAGATAAGTATGTACTCACAAAGCAAAAACTTTCCAACTAAAGGGTTGTAAATGTACTTATTTGCAATTGATGGTTCTTTTACTGTATCTGTTGAATCTTTTATAAAGAGATCCAAATTTGAAAACGGAGAAGTGGCAATTGAAAATTCAGCTAGTCTATTTTTATAAATTTGGGAGAAATCGTTCTGCTTTTTGCATTCTATATTTCTATACACTAGGTCTACTGGTAAAATTTACAAATAAACCTTTTGATCGAGTGAGTAGTGAGCTCAGTCGGTATAGTCGATCATCAACTGACGTCGTCGAAAACAGAAGTCGAAATCGGAGCGGGGAGTCGAACAACCAACTTTGGAGCCGCCGCATGTTTCTTGGATGCTCCACGGATCTGTTTATAACTCTACTTTTAAACTTACACCCGTGGAACGAAAAAAGTATAATAAGGAAGGTGATAATTCGGGCTCAGACTGTTCAGAGTGGTCGGGAGAGTCGATGTCTCCTGTTTCGCCAACTATCATCAACTTTTCTGTAAGTTAATATTCATTACAATTGACAATCAATCAATAAAGTGCTTATAAACAAGATAGGTACCAAGTGTTTTTCCAAAAATAGAAGGTTGAAAACAATTGCAATTGCTTCAATAATTTTGTGGTTAAAAAACGGTCTCGCTGTTGTTACATCAAAAATATGATATTTCTAATAATTATTTCTTTGTTCAAGGTCTTTTTTACATTCCTTTTTGTCGTCATGAGTCATAAAGCGCGATTCTAATTACGAAATAGCCGCTTTATACGTGCGCGCCAATCGCGATTACACGGCTTTGTTACGGTTTATTGCGCGAACGCAAAATTCCAGTAGTTCCGTTTTGTTTATCGATTGTTGCATCGCGCGAGCCCGTTCATTCCCTTCAGCACTTCCCTACAAGGTGTGTCATTTGTCGTCGCGCAATTTATACATTTGTACGGGGACGGTACAGCGGCAGTATATAATACAGCTGCTTACCGGCATCGATGTAACTAATACACGACAAGTTTCTTCCGCTCCAAGGTCAGCTGCTTTTGATTACTGATGGTCTAAAATTGGAAATGATCTGCACCGCGCACCACTTTTTATCGTAACTCATCCACAATTAATTTTTTAAATAAATTTTTATCTCGATTCGGCAGTTTTTTGCTCACTAAATTTGTGCAATAATTATTATCAAATCATTTTTTCGAAAACTGCCTGATTTTAAATATTAATTTTAAATTTGAATTTTTAATTTATACTTTCTTTCTCTAAAATTAATGTTATATTAAGTTTATTAAATTATACCATTCTTTTAAAATAATTGTTTGAGTAATTATCTATAAGCTACGATTTATACATATTATCTACATTTCCAGGTTCCTGTTAAGATAGGATGTTAGTACTATATGCAATATGCATAAGCTGTAGATGTCCTAGTTTTCAATTTGAATCATAAACCTAGTTGATTTGAGATCAATAACTCCAATTATTATGCTTTAATTATCTGTATTTCCAATTATATTTTAAGTTAAACTAAATTATATTTTTGAACTAAATTTTCCTTAAACATTTTTCAGGATTATCTGTCGATCTAGGTGAAATAAAATATGGGTGAGGAAAGTGCAGAAGCAGGTTCAAAATCAAAATCCTTCCCTGCTATGTGCATGATGTCGTTGGCTACTGGAATAGTTGAAAAAAATCCAAGTATGGAAGAGGAAAATGAAAAAATAAAGACCTGGCCTTATATGACATTTGGTTCATTGGGCAAATCATTATTTATGAAAATGGCAACTGTTGGCATAATCTGGGGAATTGGTTACATGAACTGGAATTTTGCGTGGCTCATTCCTCCCATTGCATTTGCTGTAATGAAAGGTGAAAAGACGAAGGATGGAAATTTAAGAAGATTAACTGCTCAAGCTACAGCTCTAGCCAAAGAAAAAATTATTATTGAAAATAGAATTGATGAATTACCTACCTGGGTATATTTTCCAGATTATGATAGAGCAGAATGGTTAAATGGAGTAAGGGCATAAATTAATTTAGATAAATTAGTCTGTTTACCATGATAATTTTTAAATTTATTGTATTCTTATAGATACTATATAAAGTGTGGCCAAGTGTTAATCATTATGCTCGAGATTTATGTAAAAATACTATTCAAGGTTCAATTTCCGAAAGGTTGGCTGATTATCAAAAAAAAATTCCAGGACTTGGACAAGAGTTTCGTTTCGAGAGACTAGTCTTAGGACGAATTGTAAGTACTAACTTTTAAAATGATTTATAAAAGTAACTAAGCTAATCTACATGTATAATATATGTATTTATATTATATTTGAAGCCTCCAAAAATCAATGGTGTTAAAGTTTATGATAAACAAACATCTAGGAATGAAATAGTACTTGATATGGATGTAATGTAAGTACATTAAAATTTTAAACTGTATTTTATTTGTTTAATGTACAGTTATATAAAATCTAAATATTTGTAGGTATGCTGGAGATTGTGATATTACATTTTCTATGGGAACTTTCAAAGCTGGAATTAAAGACTTTCAGGTATACAAATATTTCATGTCATCTAATTTAAACTAACTGAGGAAATAATAAAACAGTTATGCTAACTACTCTATTATTAGATACGAGGTATGTTACGTGTGACCTTAAAACCACTTATTCCAATTGTACCAATCGTGGGTGGTGTTCAAGTATTCTTTTTGAACTGCCCAATAATTGATTTCAATTTAGTTGGTGTTGCTGATGTACTTGACCTACCTGGATTCAGGTAAAATATAACAAGTTGAATTCTTTTTTTTTAAGCATTGATATTGTAAATCAAATAAAATTACTTTTATAGTGATGTACTTCGAAAAATAATTACTGAGCAAATTGCTGCAATGGTTGTACTCCCAAATAAAATCAGCATTCCTCTTACTGAAGAAGTGCCGGCGGAAGCATTGAAAACTCCAGAACCAGAAGTAAGATATTTTTAAATAAAATATTCTGGCCACAGAAGAAATGATTAATAAATTTTACTAATTTGATCTTAACTTTAGGGTGTTCTACGAATACATGTAGTACAAGCCAAACATCTCATGAAGAAGGATATCGGCATGTTAGGTAAAGGAAAATCTGATCCTTATGCTGTGATTACTGTAGGAGCTCAAGAATTCAAGACGAAAACCATAGATAATACAGTAGATCCCAAATGGGATTTCTGGTGTGAGGTATATATTATTTATTTTTATCTATATCATCATAATTTTTAGCTACTTCCAGTGCATGTGCTTTAATTAAAACTCAGTTTTTCAAATTACCAATTCAGTTTCAAGATACGGTAAGATAAAATACTTATATTATTCTGGATGCAAGATATCATTGAATATTATTTACCGGGATTAAACACATTCATTCATTTGGGGTTTATATTTATTAGCATCCTTACTTTCTTTTTTATATAATTTTATATAATTGTATAGTCCAATGTTATAGTCCTTAAATTTAATATTACTTTCAAATACTACACTTTAAGTGTCTAATCATTTAATTTTTTTTTTACTTCATTCACTATTTCCTTATTTAAGTTTAATCATCTCTTCACAAAATCATATTGTATCCATTTTAATATTATAAGTCATGTATATTGAGTTATACCATAAATTATCTTGTATAATTTGGTATGTATGAATGTACGTGATGTCACGTGTGTTGTGTTATGCATTAATAGTGTGCCATCACATCGGCCATCGCGCAGCAGCTTACTGTTCAAATTTGGGATTTTGATGATACCAAGAATGATGAAAACCTTGGCAGGTATGATTATTACAGCATTGCACTTGTAATTACTTTTGCAATCAAACAACATTTAAATATTTTAGAAATAAAACGTAAACTAAATAATATTAAAAATTAAAGTACTCCATTTTTTTAATCTGTTAATTTATTTTTAATTTGGTAGTAAAGTTGGTCTAGTTCAGTATTCCACATGTCAATTAAATTCAACACAAAACAATGCTTCAACACGTCATCTCACTGTTTGTTCACATCATTTGCTTAGCATGATTGTGGGGTTTTAATGTTCTCATCATTTTAAGTTCCATTATCTATAGGTATTGAGGTTTTTACTGTTTGTATGTAGTAATTAGTTAGTTTCCGCTTTTTTTGGTGTACAATTTTTTTCGATTTTGCATTTTATGTATTACTAACATACAATTATTAACAACGTAATTAAATTAAAAATAAAAATAAAAAATCATAAATTATAAAGAAAAATATTTAGCCACCATATAATTTTCACTATAGAAATTTAAGACAAAGTAATTTAGGCACGATCTCTTACTCTCTTGCGGTATTGCCATACAGGCTGTGATCAGTAGCGTCGTTAAGCAAGAGATCGAGTTAACTGTTTGGGACTGGGATCCGAACGTTCCTGGGGTTCATGTTGATGACTTTCTTGGAAGGTAGTAGTAACGTATAAGAGTGATTTGAGATTTCGCATGTTTGCTGAGGAGCCATGTGTAATATTGCTATAAACTCAATATCAATCTCTAAGTTGGTATGGATTTGATCTCTTTGAGAAATTTCTTTTAAATACGATGAGAAGCATGGCTTTTGAAGAGAACTTTTGTTCACCTCTTTACTTTTTTTTTTGAAATTTTGCTTTTTTTTAATTTGAAAAATGTATGTAACTCAAATTTTTTCTGAATTTCTAATGATTTTTTTTCTTACTTATTTTAATATTCCTTTGCTTTATCTTGTACATTAAAATGTAAATAACTTTAGCTTATTTGTTTATATATTTTTTCTGTTTCTTGAAATACATCATTCTTGAGTAAAGTTAAAGCCAACCTGCGAAATAAAATACTTTCAAAGGGTCATTTATTTTATATTTTTTATAATCTCAATTTTTATTAGCAGATTCTAAAAATTAATCTACACGTTGGATTTTACTTGATCTACCACGATGCTTTATATAAAAGTATGACGACACGTTTTATTTGAACACTCCTTATTTTTTACTAAAAAAAACCGCTGATTTTAGTTTAGTGATCTTTCTTAATTAGTTAGTCTTACTTTGGTTAACAATTTGAGTAATCACGTAGCTGTTCCCATTCTCTTTGCGACCAAAACTTCTAATCTGTAATTACAATTATAATATAACATAATGTATAATGAATTCAAGTATTTTGCGTTGTATAACTTGCAAGACGAACTGTCGAGTCGCGAGTTAACTTATGCGCTTGTTACTTAATAAAAACTAACTAAAGCAGCTTATGTGTGGTGGCAGTGCATAATGGAAGAGGGCTCGGGACCCTGCAACAAGGTGATAGCACATCTCTTTGACAAAGACACCACTGGGCCAGACGACCCCCTTGGCAGGTACAAATATACAATCATGGAAATATATAAAGCTGTAACGAGCGATCCCTCCTCTTTTTATATCATATTATATAAGAATTATACCTGAACTCGCAGATATTTGATAAATTTATGAATTTTTAAACCTTAGTGACTGAAGTATAGACCCTGCCATTAGTAGAACGATGCATTTACCTGGAAATCTGGCAATGCATGCATTAAAAATTTGACTCACTCATTATATTTTTATTGTTTCTTTTAATTGACGTGAGTGATTAAATTATGTTTCCATATTTTTTTCAGCATGCAGTGCATACACAAAATTTGAAGCTATAAAGTAAAAATGATGCCTCTAAATTGCAAAACTATGTAAAGTTGAAAAAAATGGTTGCACAGAATTTTAAACTAGTCTATCCCTATAACGCTGTATAAAGTAAGCTTGAAAGAATAAAGTAGATTCGATCAGTAAAGATCATTTAATAATAACATAGCTAATGTAACAATTTAAAAAACATTTCAAATTTACGTAGTTTTTAACACTAGACTATTTTGCTTTTGTGCAAATTGACCTTATAGATTAATAAGTCATTGTTAACAGCTATAAAATGTCGCATGCGCATCTGCATCAAAGATTCATTTCGAGACTTGTCATTATCGAATTACTAAAAAAAAGTGCCGCTCAAGCTACAGTTCAATGCTTCCAAATATTTTTTTTTTACTGTCGCAGCATGCGTAAACTGAGATTTTTTATAAAATGGAATGTCTTGTTGGCCTTCCATATTAAAACTTCATATATACATCAATTATCATACGCTTCACTCAGCATTTTGGTATAATAGAAAGAATTAAAGCAAATTCGTATGTTGTGAATAGGGCGACTATCGAAGTGAGCCGGGTTAAGAAGAAGGGAATAATTGACACGGTGGGTAAAAATATTTTTTGTCGACCTAAAAAAAACTATAAATATTATCTTATTGTTATTATTTTTTTTGTAGTGGATATCATTGGAATTAGCCAAACATGGAATGATCCACCTTCGTCTCATATGGCTTCAACTTTCAACGAATCCAGCTGATTTAGCAGCTGTAGGTTCTATTTTTCCTGTTTATGTAAAAAAATAATCGTGGAAAAATGTTTGCTAAATAATAATATATTGTTTTAGGCTTTGAAAGAAACACAAGAGCTTCGAGTAACTTCGATGAGCACTGCCGTTTTAATACTTTACATCGACTCTGCCAAAAATTTACCTGTAAGCATATAGAATTGGATTTCATACGTTTGCTACAATTAGTAATTGTTTATTTATACGAAAAAAATATTTATTACTGTTTAGTGCCTGAAAGGTAGCAAACAGCCTGATGTCTATTTGGAAGCTAGTGTCGGTGGAAAAGTAGAAAGAACTGGAACGATGCTAAGATCTTGCAATCCTGTTTGGGAACAAGGTTTCACTTTGCTGGTGCCAAATCCTGAGACTGGAACATTACACATAAAGGTATTTTATTCGAACTAAAATTTAGAAATAATATTCTTTTCGTTCACATCTCAATGTGCATCTAAACAAATTGTAGATTCACGATGAAAAAACTGCGACGACTGTTGGAACATACACTTACAACGTTTCTACTCTCATGCCGCTCAATAATATGGAAGTAAAACTTCAGCCATTTGATTTACAAAAGAGTGGACCTGACAGCAAAGTAGTTTTATCAATGTCATTAAAAGTAAGTCCCTTTAAAGCTACGTATTAAAATATTTTAGGATGATATTCACACTGATTATCGTTGCAGATTTTAAAATATGAACAATCGGAAGCTCTTTCTGACGATGAAGAAGATCATGATATCCAGAGCTTGAACAAAAAAATTGAACGCCAAGAGTCAAGTATTTCAAGCGTTGGTAAATATTCCATATATTACGTTTTAGCAAATATGCTTGTACTTAGGTCATTAATTTATATTACAATAAAAACGCAATTATGAAGTTCCAGACAGTCCTTTAAAACGCCATCCATCGAAAGAGTCCATTCAAAGTGGCGCAAGTAATGCAACATCTGCAGCACTAGAAGCTGCCATATCCTCCAACGACGGTGTAGAAGATACCATTCAACGGGATTATGCATCTGGACCGATATCAGCTATCCCTCCAAATTCATCAGTCCGAAACAATTCACCTGGATTGATACGTCGAACTCCAAGCGTCACATCATCAGCTGGGGAGGCAAAACTGGGAAGAATTCAGTTGACCCTGAGATACAGTGTTCCAAGACAGAAGCTCATAATTGTCGTCCATAAAATTGCGTAAGTATTCAGCTTCGTTAAAAACTTTTAAGCTAGAACAAATTTCGTCGAACACTAAAATTTGATTAACTTATGACGAAAATATAAAACGTTTACTTTTTTGATTATTTTAGCCACTTACCATTGCCGGCAAACGATCCATCCAACATTCCGGACCCGTACGTAAAACTGTACCTCCTTCCGGATCGTCATAAGGACACGAAACGCAAGACCGCAGTTATGAAGGACAACTGTAACCCTACCTTCGACGAACAGTTCGAGTATATCGTATCTCAGGGCGACATAAACACACGTATCTTGGAATTATCCGTGTGCACGCAAAAAGGCTGGCTGTCAACGACTAGCAACTGCATGGGCCAAGTACTTATAAATCTGTCCGAATTGGACTTCACTCAAGCAGTCACCAGCTGGTACGATCTTCAACCGGAATCGAAAGACTAGAAGAGAAGAAAACTGATGAGGAGACACTACTGGCGTCTTTGTAATACATGTCTCCCGAGACGATCTACGACTGACAAGTTCGATTCTGTTTTATGATTTCAAAGCATAATATATTCGAGGGGAATAGATTGTCCATAATTTCTTCATCTTTGATTGACAGTGTGATCACACGAACATTTATCTAATTTGAATCAATTTAAAGCAGATATTTCTAGCTTGATCTCTGATTTTGATATTGAAATTTTTGTATAATTATGTTTTACCAGAAATATTCAAAGTATTTCAAAGAATTGGAACAATCAAAAAGTACGGGCTAGCCCAATTAAATCTTCAAAAAAACTCTTTTTTTTTATACATATGAGGCTTATTTATAAAGCATTATTAGTAAGTTTACCGTAATTTTTACTTTGGAAATATATTAGAATAGCTTATTACTAAATGATATTTACCTGCGAGATCTATAATTCTGCTGCAAGAATAAAATTAAAAGATTTAATTGTACTAAATATTACAGTCATTTAGAAGTAAAAAGTGTTAGTATGAGTTACTAGCCTAACAAGTGTGATAATGAAGAAAGCTTATAGAGATTTCACCTTGATCACTTTAGATTTGATAAGTGCTGTGCATTTTTTGAAACGCCTCTATACAATGTATGTAATACCTGTTTTATTTTATCAAATAGAGTGTAAGTGAACTATTTCTACGAAAACGCTGAGCGTTTCATAGCTTATATTCATTAAAAAGTTATTGATCTTTAAAAGGCTTTATGTAAGTTTATGAACTATTGCACTTGATAAAAGAATATATATGATGTTATGTGAAGTAGGCTGCATGATGCAAGCTAGTTGAGTGGCGTAATTTTACTAAAAACTCAACTGTAAAATTAACCATTTTTATTTTAGAGCAGACATTATTGATTATATTATGCATTAAATGCATTAAATAAATTTATTGCGGCACATTGATTTTTTTCATTAAACGACGTCGTGTAACATAAGCTACATAACTAGTGTGTAAATTCTCCTCTTAAACAAATGTATTAACGCTATTGCGTGACTAACATGCGTGCATTATATTTATACAAGACTTTTTGCTACAATAACTATCTATGTACAAAATAAAAAATGCTAAACTAATAAAAGAAAAATAAACGTCATATTTTTTTGATGTTTAAGTAATTCATTCATTTTTACAGTTTCCCTTTAAAATCATCCTTTATAAAATCAAATATACTTTCTCTGTTCTCACACTGATAGTTTATACCTATAATTGAGATAATTCGAAGGGATGTACTTATTGATCACGCAGCTAAGTAATTACAGCTCCTATGGTTCAAGAGAGAGTATTTCTCATTGCCAAGGAAACCTCAATAAATAGATTCTGATACGCATACCTCGGCTTTCTGTCTTTCTGTCACGTTTTAGAGCAAGATTTCACAAGTTGATCGTAAAAATTTTACTTGATTATTTTTCAGAAAATAGATATTGTTTTTTTTTTTAACAATGCCTCAAATACCTAAGCTTCCTTCTCTCCCTGGATTTAACTTTGATCATAATGTAAGTTTATTCTTTATTATTTTGGTTAGTTTTAATTATTAATATGTATAGTAAAGAATGATCAATGATAAATATGTGAAGTATTTGTTAAAAAATAAATGTTAAGATAATAATAAAACGTATATTTGATTAAAAAATTTTTAAATTGAACAATGATTCTGTAATACTACAGGTATGTTTTTTGGGTTATCATCAGAGAAATTTAAAATTATTATATAAAACGTTATAAAAAGATAAGTAAATCATAAAACTTTAAATAAGCTATCCAATAATAATTAAGTATTAAAACTCAAATTGTAAGAAGCTTAAAAATTATTAAATTCTCCGAAGTCTGGGAGGTATAAAGAAATTAAACAAACCTACACAAGATTATTAAAAGAGTATTTTAATCCGACTAAAGCCGCTCATTTTATTTAATCAAGTATACGAGCCTCTACATCTCTGTAAGTTTTTGTGCAACAAAAGCTCTGCTTAAGCCTAAAGCACAACCAAATAACACTTTGAAAAGTCAAAGAAGGACGATATATTTTTGAACGGTAATCCATGATTCAGATCGGCCGCACAAGATTCCACAGGGCCCAGCTATTCGACAAGATCCACAATGGCGTGTATTACTTGGCGGACAAGTCGAATAACACACAGCACAGCCGTTATCCGGCGATTTACGCGTGGGGCGAGGTGCCACCGCGTCCGGCCTGGCTCTCGCTCGACGGTCAGGTGAGACAATTTAACTCTAATTCTCTCGTTGTATGCCAACGCTTTTGTGTATATTATTATTTAATACTCGAAGGATTGCGTTATTCTTTTAATTTTTTTGAATTTACTACAGTTGAGAACATTCATATGTTCAGATAAATTTTCTGTAGCGTATCAAGTAAATTTTTATTAAATATTTTAGTGGCATTACGGGATGAAAATACATATACGCCTATATAAGTTGTTGTAGGTGATTCTTATCACGATTATAGTTGTGGAATTCTAATTTACTCGTGTAATTTCAATTAAACAATTGTATTTTTAAAAATAATGAATAATTATATAAATATAAACTACGTCTAAATAAATTCGATCATTTTCTACTTGCGAATGAAATAAACTAAATTTTCAAAAGAGAAATTAAGATTAAATTTAATTAGTTTTTAAAAATTAGGTAATTTAAGCATACATATTACAGAGGCTCATGTTCAAAGCTTATTTTCAAGAAAGCGTACACGAGAGGCAAGTACCTTACAGGATTCGCTTGGTCGACATTAGCTTTTTCCTCGAAGACGGAACCATGAAGGTATCCGAGCCATCCGTCGATAATAGTGGACTTGAGCAGGGTAACTTTATTTATTTCCCCAATTAAATTAGATATGCGATCTGTATATTTTATCTTGTATGGAGCAGGAAGATTAAAACAGATTTGATGATGCAAAAAGAAAAAAAAAGAATAAATATGTGTATTATGAAAGGAGTGTAATATAATTGTATATCACTATGTAGGAGTGCTGGTTCGTCGTCAAAGAATTCCATTACCCGATCCGGTAAAATATCGTTACTTCGATATCCTGGATCTCAACATCGGAATGGAACCAAATATCTATGGTCGCGTTTATAAAATTATCAGCTGTGACAAGTTTACGAGGAACTTTTTGAATCGCATGGGAATCCCAGTTCCTGATCCCATCGAAGCACCGATCGATCCCGTTTACGAACAAAAAAACACTGTACGTTACATCCATTTACAATAGACCTGTATTTTATATCGTAATGCTAATTTGCTGAGGGTCTTTCAGATCACGTCGATGAAAAACTATCAGAAAAAACCGAATACTTTGGGAAAATTTTTGAAGTACGATCGAAAAGTCCTGAGATTTTTTGGCTACTGGGACGATTCCAGTAATCTTGACGGATACGTCCATCATTTGGAAATATTGTACTACTTGGCTGATGACACTATGGAGATTTTTGAAACATTTTCGGGAAAAAATCCCAAGAAGATGATACTGAAAAGAATTAAAGTTCCTAAGGTAATTGTTAACTGCGCGTATTGTATATATACAATAAAGAAAGATGATTTTACTGCAGATTTTTACGATATATATCACTGATTTTCAGTTTTTCACAAGTTTAGAGCCAGTCGGAAGCAGCGATCCAGTGACGCTTCTAAATGTTCTCGGTGAAAGCACCACTCATGGCTACTACGTTCCCGACAACGCTAGTAAAAAATCAACCTCAGTTTACTATAACGATTGCGATCTTACGATCGGAGCGGCATTGAACGTGTTCGGACGTGAAGTATTAATAACAGATCTCGATAAGTTTACGAAGGAATTTTACAGGTATTATACATTTAATCAGCGATATTTTCGAAAAAATCTTAGAACATGCTTTACGTTATAATGTATTTGTTGCGATTTCCCCAAAGGCACAAGTACGGGTTGGACGATTTTACGCCGATCCCCTTTCCTGGACAGGATAGCCACAGCAAAGAACATCCCAAATATATACCACCATACAATGGCTATGGAAGCTACGAGGACTCGCTTGCGAACTGTTTCTCGGCGGTACCTAAGCGCCCTAAAGTCTTTACCGACAAATTCTATATGCATGAGAAGTAAGTTTTGACCATATTTTAAACAGATTTCCACCTACTCTGTACAATGCAGCAATTGTAACTTTTTTTTTGTCATAGAAATAATTTACAACTACTGGAGTAAACCGATGAGATTTGGTTCTATAATCAATTTTTATTGCAAGCCTCTAATCTTTTATACATAAACGTTAAAACAATGGCGAGGTAAATGCGTTTTGCTACTGCCATAGTAATACGTAGACTCATGCACCTTCTAATTTTATAAATATATTAATATATATAATTTGCTATAACTATTTTAGTTCATTTACAGATAAATAGAAAAATAAGTAATCCTTTTATTTTGTTTTTAAGTTGAGTCCGCTAATCTGCCTCTTTATAATCTCTGAAAGAAAAGAAATACTCGATAAACGTTTAACGTCATATTTATTACCCCTAATTTGTTATTTAAGTTTTGGTCATCGGATTGTCGTTCAATAGTCTTTATGTTTACATTGATCTGTGTATTGTTTTCTCTATTATTATAATTTATGAACCTTTTAATAGTGACCCGCGACTTCATTGGGACAATCAGTACCCTTATGCATGACTACTGCCTGGCAAAAGTAGCAGAACCACATTCCGTAGTCCTTCATTGGGCAGCTACCGGAGATATGACCCTCTTTGTTGCAGCGGTAGCATCTGGAGTGAGCCCCTGTCCGATACTCTTTTTTTTGCGCCTTTTGGGCATTCGAATGTCTCTTATTTTTGAACTGTCTATTATCTGCTTCAAACTACAAGGAAAGGAAAGATTTTATTTCTTCTAACATCATTTCTCTGTTATCAGTTTGTCTTCTAATTATATATGTGGATTTGAGCTCTGAATTTATACTTGAGACTGCTTCATAAAACACTAATCTATTTTCCTCTTCGGTGCACTGCAGATTTCGTATTCTCTAATTATATAGTGTAAAATATATCACATACTTTAACTTTTTCTGTTCTTCATCTTAAAGCGATATAATTGTGCTGTAACCGATGAAGCTGACCTCTCGTCTTCTACATCCTCCAATTTTAATCATTATTTTTCTAGAGTTTTTAATATTTGGTATCTTTTTATGATAATATTCGTCTAAATGATTAATAATGATGTCTCTAAAGATTGTAAAGATAAGTAAGATTCTCTTCTTTGATTTTTGTTCGCTTAAATTTTTTTATAGTGAAATTGCAGTAATACTGGTTATTACATCTGGTAAATCATTGGTTCAATTTAAAATTAAGATAATCTAACCAAACATTTAAGGCTACTTTTTATCTAAGTTTACAAACCCTCTTTAGGTTCAACTTCATTTTTGTATTGCTTGACTCTACTAATTATCTAAAATTTCTATAAATTTAAATATTTCATTTAATTTGCCTAATATGTTTAATTATAGTAATCTACATTATTTGTCTCAGTTATAATTTTTATATGTTGGTCAAAATTTCTAATGATAGTGATGGAGATGAAAAAGGCTGCACTTACCTCTACTTTTATAATCTTGCTATTTGCCATATCTAATTCTTTTTCGGTCAATTTCTTTGAGTTTTCTAATAATTCGGACATCTCTGCCATCAATTCTGCCTGTATCTCATGGTGGGCCTTGAATTCCTTCCATAGATGAAGCAAGCGAGCCTGATCATCTATTAATATAAAATTATTCTTGTAAATGTAAGTATTTTGCAGCATTGGTCCAATTGTTTCTCAATAAATTTTTATAAAAGATCATTTATATTCTAGTCATCTTGAAAACAATGTTTAAAATTCTACATTCATTATTCTCAATTTCTTTATATTCAGTGTATTAAAAAAAGTAACACTAAGAGAATAAAATTAAAGTATTACTTCGTTTGCTTGATTCGTGGCGACGACGTTCAGAACCGTCAACTATCTTTCCCCTACAGTCTCTTTTACTTCCTTTTCTTCTATTGTCTGTAATACCAAGTATTTATTTTACTTACTGTTATTATTAATTTTATTTATTTATTTATATCATTGCTTCTCCCTATATCCAACTACACTGTAAGTCAGATTAGTTCGAAGCTAATCGCAATTCCCGTATGCTGATATGCACCAGTTTCGCGCTTGTGCTCAGAAAGTACAAATATCCGATTTTATTATTTTTCATATAAATTTTTTTCTAAGAACGAGTAAGAAATTCTGTGCATTTTGTCAAATTTGAAAAAAATATAATAATACATGATTTGGAGTGACTGATCTAGTCTTTATTCTAAATAAAAAACTAACTTACCAAAGAAATACATTTATTATCGTATGAATAAAATGTTTATGTTCACAATTTTATAATAAAAAATATATATTTCAATTATCAAATACATTATATGCTCGTGGTTCTAGAAGTTTTTATATTCATGTTATTAGTTATATACCTAATTCCAGCTATAAAATATATATTACTTTTCTAAAGAAATCATATTTTCACACCTCTAAAAATTGCATATTTTCACTAAAATTATATATTCATATTCGAAAATCTTACATATTTGTACCTCTGTAAAAAAACATCTAAATAAAAAAAATTTATTTACTCCATTTGTTTCTAAAAAAAAAAAAAACTAACTGCATGCACATCTAAAGTAGCATCAGGTTTAGATTAGCTTGATTGGGTATATATATATATATATATAGCTCTTTGTTCATTGTCGCGCATCCAAAATGGTCGCGAGTCCGACTAAATCTCAAGTGCCTAAATTTTTTTACTCACCTTTTAGATTACCTGTAGTCATGGTACAGATGTCGTTGCAGACCAATCTACTATCAAGATCCATATAGCGATAAGATTTGGTTTTACAAACAATATTCATTTAAGCCGATATTACTTTACGTAAATGTTAATGAGGACAGAAAGCTTAGTGTCCGTCCGATAAGGTGGTCGGGATCGAAGTGAGAACGAGCGTCGTCTTGGGTGCCTTGGAACTGTTGAGCCTTGGCTGCAGTCGCTGCAGGGTTAAAGTGTTACGGGATCCAGACTATAGTCCAGTCGCGACTCGCGACAGTCGCGACATGGCAAGAAGGGGCGGAAACTATACACTTATCCGCTTGGGCGCTCTGCCACTGCCATCTCTATTAGTTTATGATCGTTATTCGTTATAGTGGAGGAGCCAGGGGGGTTATCGTGGCGGCGATGGAGGTCTATAGTTACTCACCAAAGTTTTCTAGATGTGTTTTGGCATGCTAATTACGAATTCGAGGGTGTTTTGTCATATCTTGATATTTTCAAAAGTTATTAACAATTTAATTGTTTAAATGCTGTAGAAACGATCGTCAATAGACAAAATTATATATCCTGAATATGTACACTTGTAGCATTTCTTCTTAGAAATCAGCTCGTTTTTGCTGATTTCTAAGAAAAATATTACTTAGAACCCGAGATATTGCAAATTTACTGAATCTATGTTGCATAATTACGCTTCGCGTATTTGTGTTATTGCGGAGCTTTTCGGCTTTTCGATATCGACGCATTAACAGCAATTATTTATTGCTCATATATACATATGTGTACATATCTAGCAGTTCAAATTTAAAATTTTCTCTATTTTTACCAGGTTTTTATTATTTATATAGATTTATAAATGATTAATTTCAGTCAATACAATGATACCCGCATTCTGAGATACGGAGCGAAAATGATTTCTGACTTTCCTGGAAACAGCGAAAGATGTTTTGTAATAAAGGTGTGCTTGTTCGACAAGACTGTAATGATTTCCGAAGTGACATGCAAATCGGGTAAACATATTGCGAAATAGTTTTTTTAACATTTTTAAAATCTTCTCTTGATTATTTTCAAAAACTATTTGCAAATTTTTAGGGCGTTCAATGAACTTGTTTAAAAAAAAATCGCGTATTCGATTACCGGGTCAAGAGTATTTTTCGAGCGAGGAGCCACGATATTACGAGCCCAAGGATTTCTACGTTGGAGCAGATGTAGTCCTTGATGGCTTCCGATTTCAACTAGAGACTGCGGATGAGTACACGTTCAACTATATGGAAGAGAACTGCCACATGGTGATTAACTTCGTTGTCTTTAAATGCTACACCTTCGTTTATCAGCTATTATATAT
>UELV01000102.1:0-11221 GCA_900490015.1 Megastigmus stigmatizans
TATATTCTATATACATATATTTAAAGAACTAAAGTCAAATATACCAGTTATTTAACTTCTTTTTTTCAAATTTTTAAAAAGCAAAACTTTAAAAGCGTTTTTCTCGAAACAACATTTTTCGTTCGTTTGTTGATTTTTTCTCCGAAACTGCTAGACCGATCCTTACAAAATTTTTCTGACATATTCTATACACAATTTTCTTCATAGTGAACCTTGAAAATCCAGAACTTTGTTAATTTTATTTTTTTAATTTACAAAAAAAACGTACAAAGACTTTTTTTTTCGATATTTGGCCACCATTTTAGAAATTAGCGATGGAATCATAGTAGTCGAGGTTCACTATGAAGGAATTATTATACTGAATCTAAAATTATGCGCCCTTCTGTTTCAGATAAGCCATCTCGAAGATTTTATCAACAGAATCCGCATACCTCGATTTCAAGGAGTTGTGTTTACCCGCAGTTTTTATACATTTAACTTGTTAAAATAAATAAAAAAAAATTTTTTTGTAGAATTTAAGTCTGTATTTATGATGCCCAATCAACCTTATGTCAATAAATTTACTTGTAGCTCCAAAAAAAAATCGTGAAAATTGCTTTTTTTTTAGTCTGAGAAACTAGGTAGAACCCTTAATAGACCCAGGATCAGTATGTTCGTACGTAATCTCCAGATGTGCCCAGAAAGCAGTGCAGCTAGGCTGGCAGCGCCCTACAGAGGAAAAAACCGCAGCCATAGCTGATGGCATACCGACCGTCCTTGATAGTAGCGTAACAGGCCTAGCAAGCATAGACGATACAAATATTAAACACAAATTTTTAGTAATGGAAAATTTAAACCACGATTACTGTTGGATGGATATTTTAGTACGTCTAAACTTGTCATTAAAATTAAATGGGAAAATACTGAATCCTGGAAATGTCGATAAAACAAAGAGTTTATGCAATGTAGAGGAGCCAAAAGGATTAGCCAATATTTCGGAATCACAAAAAGAGTTTTTGAAGAAATTCATTGAAGAAGAAATAGCGACTTTCAAATCGATAAAAGTCGCAACGCCTCTAGCTACGCCCAAAATTAAGCTCAATGGTGTTACACCCATTAAACAACTGTATCGACCGAGAAACCCAGCTATGACAGAAATAATTAACACAGAAGTAGAAAAAATGATAGAAGAAGGAGTAATTCTACCGTCAGATAGCCCATGGAGTTCTCCCATAGTTCTAGTTAAAAAAAAAGAATGGAAAGATGAGATTTTGCATTGACTTCAGGAAACTAAACAGAGTATCAGAAAAGGATGTTTACCCACTTTCACCGATAAACTCAATACTAAATAACTAAGAGGGGCAAAATATCTATCGACAATAGACCTGAAAAATGGATATTGGCAAGAACCGCTAAATAAAGAAAGTTACAGATTACAGCTTTTACAGTACCAGGGCAAGGACTGTTTGAATTTAATGTTTTACCATTTTGATTACACGCCGCCACTAGCACGTTTCAGAGACTGTTAGACAAGGTAATCACGCCCGATATGGCTCTGCACGCATTCGCTTATCTAGACGATATAATCATCATATTGGAGTCTATTGAGGATCATATTAGGTGCTAAAAACGAGTTTTTAAGATACTAAAGGAAGCAAAACTTAAACCGAACCCAAGAAAATGTCAATTCGCAAGGAATCAGTTAAAATATCTAGGACACATCGTAGATGAAAACGGCCGAACATACCGACTCAAGTAAAACAGAAGCCATACAAAACCTTTCGCCACCAACAAATGCAAAGGAATTAAGACGGTTTCTGGGACTACTCTCAAGTCAATGGGATTTTGAAATCCAATACCGAAAAGGAGCAGAAAATAATATAGCTGATGCACTGTCTCGAGAACCACTTCAAGTTTGTAAAGCAGATGAGATAAAGGAGGATACATGGTATGTAAAAACCATAAAAGCGGTAAACGAAAAACTAGACGAAAATCCCGAATATAGTATAAAAGGAGGAAGACTATATCGTCATGTGTTACACACACTGGATTTTAACGAGCAAAATCCATCAGATGAGTGGAAGATCTGCATAGCGGCTAATGAAAAACAAAGAATACTGTACGAAAATCACGACGCACCGACAGCCGATCATCTAGGCATTGCAAAAATATTAGCTCGTCTGGCTTGTGCATATTACTGGCCAGGAATGTTTAGAGAGGCTACGAAATACGTAAGATCACGTAAAAACTGCCAAAGCCACAAGAGTCAGCAACAATACATAGCCGGAATGATGCACGCAACGTATGTAGATGAACCGTGGGAAATGGTTTCCATAGATTTAGTAGGATCATTTTCCAGATCAAACTCAGGAAACACATCTTTGCTAGTAATACAGGACCGATTTACCAAGTGGGTAGAAATTAAACCACTAAGGAAAGCTACGGCAGAAGCCATATCTCGAGCGATTCCAGCGAATATTTTATTAAGACATGGCTGCCCAAAAATTGTTTTAAGCGATAACGGCAGACAATTTATCGGCAAGGAATTAAAAAACTTATTGGACCATGCTCATATAGAACACAGACGTATACCGCCATATTCGCCGCAGTGTAATCCGGCGGAAAGAGCAAATAAGACCTTTAAGTCAATGATCAAGCAGCTCATTGAGAACAAGAATCAGAAAACCTGGGATAACAACTTACCAGAAATCCAATTTGCTTTTAACACAGCAAAAAGTGAGGCAACTGGATATAACCTGTATTTTTAAATTTCGGTCACGAATTAACTGTACCTGGTAGTTTAGAACAAGAAACAAATCGACAGAAGAAATCTACACTAGAAAATCGATTAAGAAACATAACAGAGGCTATAGAACTCACCAGAATAAACATGGCTAGAAATTTTCAATGACAGAAAAAGCATTATGATTTATGAAGAAGAGATTGGTTACCAAAGATAGTAGATAAAGTCTTGAGAAAACTGTATACACTATCGGATAAATCAAAAGCAGTGAATGCTAAGTTAAGCGAAAAATTCGAGGGACCATTTATTATAAATAAATTTATTTGGCCTGTAATTTTTTATCTAGAAACAGAGAGGGGGAAAATCAAATCAAAGATATAAAGAAATTCATGGACAATCCAGTATAAATAGGCGTAAAACACTGGAATTGTCATGAGTCAAAATCGAGAAAGCGTAATGTGGACTTGGTGTCTATTTAAAAATGAGCTTCAGGAACTGACGAGAAAGGCATCTGGAGACGTGTTCGAGGGAGAGCAAATAAGGAGACGGCTATTTATTCACTAATCTTTAGGCTAGGTTACAATGGTGAAATGCTGCGCGGCAAGAGAGAGCTGGGCGAGCGCGTCCGCCGTCTTGCCGTGACTAATCGTAAAGAGGAAGCTTCTCGGCATGAGCGCTTGCTTCCCGCAGTGCTGCCGCGGTGCGGAGTCAGAGCGAGACTGTTCTGTCTCCACAGCTACTCCCCCCTTCGAGACCTTCGTAGGGCACGAAGGGAACGATACCCTTCTTCATAGTACCAGCGGCACAGCCTTGTACGGAAGGAGAGTCTGTGGCTCGGACGAGGCTGGAAGTGGTTGACTCTGGCTCGGTTGAAGAGTTGTGTCAGGTGTCGAAGCTCGCAGAGCAGTCTGCTGCGACTCGTGCTTGATGGTCGGCTGGGCCTTTGGGATGGCAGCGACGGGCGATGGTGTAGCTGGGGCCGTCGGTGGTATTAAGTGCTGCGGCTGCGGCTGTGGGCCGCTGTCGATCCGAGGCTCGGGCGCAGGAGAATGCGTGGGAGCAGCAGGCTGTTGCATTGAAGGCTCTTTGTCTCATACGTCGAAGTAGGCCGGCTTGACGGCGTCCGTAGAGACGGTCTTCTCGTTGCCATTTACGAGGATGACGTAAACCTTGTTTACTCGGCGGCGAACCTCGTGTGGTCCGGTGTAAGGCTGCTGCAGAGGCTTGCGGACTGAGTCGATCCACATGTAGACGTGAGAGCAGGTGTTGAGGTCCTTGAATTGAAAGATCCTGGGCTTGGAGTGGCAGTAGGCTGGAACGGCTTGTAAACTGCCCATGAGATTTCTTAGCTTTGCGGCGAATGCTGGCTGGTCTGTGGGAGCGATCTGGGCAACGAAGAATTCACCTGGCAAGCAAAGAGTGGTGCCATAGAGCATCTCTGCCGGAGAGGTTTAGAGATTCTTCTCGAAGCAGGATCACAGGCAAAGTAGCACGATCGGCAGGCATTGAGGCCATGGCGTCCGCCTTCGCACATGAGAGCGATCTTGATGGTGCAGTGGCTGCGCTCGACCATGCCGTTTGCCTGTGGATGGTAGGGAATCGTGTGCGCGTACTGAGCTCTTGCGAGGCGGGCCAGGGCGTCGAATAGTGCTGACTCGAACTGCGTGCCTTGATGATGATGATGGTGATTGGGCAGCCGTAGTGAGCGATCCACTGGTCGAGCAGAGCGGTGGCCATCGTCTCGGTGGTCATGTCAGACAGCCGCACGGCGACTGGCCACCTGGTGAACCTGCCTATGATTGTAAGACAGTACCGGAGGCCTTGCACCAAGGGCAGCGTGATGAAGCCCAGGTGTATGTGCTCAAAACGGTTCTCTGGAGCATTGAAGAACTGGAGCGCAGTACGGTTGTGCCTGCTGACCTTGGACTTCTGGCAAGGGCTACATGCGTAAGGCCAGTTGTATGCATCCTTCCTGAGATGCGGCCAGGTGAACTTCGCTGCGTGCGCACGTGCCGTTGTGCGTAGGTCGGGGTGCACAGGCGAGTGTAGCACGTCGAAGGCTCAGCGCCGTGGCGAGAGAGGTAAGTAGGGCTTCACCACATTGTCTGCTACGCTGCAGACCACCTTGGCGCCGTCGATTTTCAGCATCTGGAGTGCCAGGGTGCCGCTCTCGAGAAGGTGAGTGAGCTCCTCGTCCTGTTGCTGCGCAGCCTGAATGTCGTGCGCGAGAAGGCCGGTACGGAGGAGAAGGGTTGATGGTGCACGCAGGTGATATCGTGTCGGTCACCGCGTGGTCCTCACCTTTGATGTGCTCGACGTTGACGTTGAACTGCAGGAGGAAGTCCAAGTGCCTTTATTGACGTGGTAAAGCCTTGTGCGAAGATTGGCGGCTAGCGTAGAACAGAGATTTGTGGTCCGTTCTGAGCACAAAGGTGCGGGCTTCCAGAAAGCGCTGGAAGTGCTTGACGACTTCGTAGGCTGCTAAGAGTTCCCTGTCGTAGGTGCTGTACTTCTTCTCCACCTTATTGAGCTTCCTGGAGAAGAAACCTACGGGGTAGCGCACACCATCGATGATCTGCTCCAGGGCTGCGCCTATCGCCGAGTCCGATGTTTCGGTTGATAGGACTAGCTGGGTATCTGGAGCAAGGAAAGACTTGCTGGTTGCGTCTCGTAGAGCTCACTTGGAGGCTGCGAAGGCTTCGTTCTAAGCTGCGGCCGAGTGTTCGCTGAGTGGCACCTGCAGCTGAGCCGCGTTGGGAATGCAGTGGCGGTAGTAATTTACCGAGTCCAGGAAGATAACCTCGAGCTGCCCGATCTTGTACTTGTCGAGGTTGATGTAGAGGCCTGCTGAGCGTAGAGTCTAGAACAGCTGTTGCAGGTGCTCCAGGTGCCCCTTGAGAGCACAATTATGTCGTCTGTCCAGAAAGGGCTGAAAGGTCTGCGGGCGTGGCGTTGCGTAGGCCCAGCGGCACAACTAAAAAATCAAAAAGCCCGAAGGGCGTAGTGATAGCTGTTTTCGGAATGTCTTTCTCGGCCATCGGCACCTGGTAGAAGGCACTTGTGACTGGCAGCGAGTAGCGATCCGGCTCGATGATGGCATTGAGACCACAGTAGTCGCCTGTTATACGGAATGTGCCTCTCCCGTGTTGCCTGTCCACCAAGTGCAGGGGGCTGGCCCATTGGCTGGAGGAGAGCCGGCCGATCCCGGCGTCCAAGAGTTCCTTGACCGCCTGCTTGGCTCCCTTGAGGCGCGCGCCGTGCAGGGCTCGTGGGCACTCGTACACTGCTGTCTTCGTCGTGCGGATGAAGTGTGTGACAGGAGTGCCTTTGAGAGTGGCCCTGCGACTGCTGGGCTTGGTGAGGTCTTGAAACTCGGCGAGCAGAGCGTTGAACTCACTTCTGGATGCCACGTAGCCGGTGGGATCGTGCAGGATGGCGACGGAGTGCTGCGTGACTGCGAAGACCTGGCCTTGGACGCTGTGGGTCGTCGTCAAGTCGATGAGACGTTGGCGCTGGAGGTCCACCAATAGGCTTGCGTGGGCTAGGAAATCAGCTCCGATGATGGCGCCTGGGATGTTCGCTATGATGAATGGCCACGAGAAGTCTTGGCGGAGCCCCAGGTTGAGGGTGAGGAGCGTGCGCCCAATCGTGGCAATGGGCAACATGTTGGCTGCGGTGAGAGTCAGCGGCTGCTTGACTAGCTGTAACGACTCGCTGCTTGCCGAACGGGGCAACAAGGATACGACGGATCCTGAGTCGACCAGGAAGGACAGCCCTAAGCATTTGTCGCGGATATGGAGGCGGTTTTTGTTTGGCAGTCCGCTGCCGTGTGCTGCCTGAACTAACGGCAGCGGTGCTAGTTTTTTAGAGCAAAATTGCAGGGGTTCTCGCATTTGATGGCGGCTGCCCCAAAGCGGTGGTGGTAGTAGCAGTAGCCCTCTTGACCTTGTGGAGCGAGCGAGGTGGTACGGCTGGCGCGGCTGCGGCGTCGACACGGCCTCGAGGACTAGCTTGGTGGCGGAGAACACCTGGATCATGATGGCGGTGAGGTTAGCGACCTCCCTCGACACCGAGGAATCTCGGCGGTGCGGCGAGCTATTGCGCGAGTCTGGTTTGAGTGCCGCTACAGAGGCTGGAGTTGCGGTTGTGGCTGCTACGGGGGGTGGCAATTCGGTCATGCGGTCAGCCACCTCGGCTACCTAGTCGAGCGTGGCACCGCTGAGCACGGTTAGTACTTCCTGCGTGTGTGCCGAAAAAAGATCGAACCACCTAACCCAACCCTCAGTGCTTCGTCGCCGATGCTCGTGCTCGCGAGGCAAAGAGCTGCGAAGGCTTCTTGCCCTTTGCCTTTATGCTCGTGAAGAGGACGCGAAGGCGCTGCTCTTGAGTCTGAGCAAAGCGCTCAAGTATGCGGGCCTTGAGTGTGGGGTACTTGCTGTTTTCCGAGGGGCTCCTGGTAACGTCCAGCAACTCCTGCAGGACGTCGGGCTTCAGCGCCATGATGACCAGGTTGTAGCGCTTGTGGTCGTCCTGCACCCCGTAGTATTCGAACAGCAACTCCACCTGCACGAACCATGACTCCGACGAAAACTTCCAGTATTCCGGGAGCTTGTATTTGTTGGCTGGATCGCCGCGTCCGTTGTTGAGCAGCTGCTACTGCAGCTCTAGGAGCTGTTGGGTGAGCATCGTCGGTTCAGGCGATGGCTGTGGTTCCCATAGGCAGGAATCTGGCTATATTATTACTCCAAAATATATCTCGAGATACTGCCACAGTGGTAAATAACAACACTACAGGACGAGAGAGTTTGAGGTACCACGATATAAATAAAATTGTATTATTTCAGTTTCCGTCACGAGTATTGAGAGAATATTCTGAGAGAGTCACAGGAGTTTTTGGAGGTAGAAGCTTACGTGCCGGAAGGATAAAAAAGTGCAGAGATAGAATACGTTCCGACGCCGATAGTACGAAATAATCCGCAGAGTAGGATTCCGACGGGAAGTGTCTAGCCGCCGTTTGCACAAATACGCGGAAAGGAGATAATGGCGATATCTACTTCAAAAGAGACAAAGGCTGCAATCCTCAACATTGCCAAGGAGATGGCCGCACCACTGCCGAGGACGCTCTCACCGTTGGACGATTCCGTGCAATGGAACTGCTCCCGCATAAGGAGATTAAAATACCAAATGGGCCGGTGGTTAATGTGCCAGTGGGGGTAAATTATATTGAATGCGGCATGAGGGTCAGAAACGGACGCTGCGAATGAACCCCACGACGGGCCAAATCAGGCACATTGGAAAGCCGAAAACTGTAAGCGTTGGTTTTATTATTTTTTTTTCTTTTGCGAGCGTTCGTAAGTGAAAAATCGTACCAGGGGTAAATTCTACTTAGTAAGGGGGGTATGCAATGATGCACCTGCATGCATTGCAGTGGAATTAATAATAACAATAAGTAAATAATAAAAGCGATAATTATAGATAAAGATAGTATATTAAAAGTAACTAAGTAAAAATAAGTTTCAATATATCAATTGTAATCGAAGCGCGGACCGCGAGAGCGAATATGCGAAAAAAAGAGGAAACCGATAACTCTCCCCACCAGTGGACTACAATGAAGAAAATCCGAACAAAATGGGAGAGGCCGATTACGATATAGATATACAGCGGTCGCTCTGGTTACCGAAAAGCAGTTTCATTCGGACCAGCGACCGAGCCGGACGGGCGAAGCTACTGCTAAGCATTACCATTGATCGTTCGCACATGGTGAATGCCTGTGCAAAGCTAATATACCTTTTCACTGTCTAGTAACTAGAATTAGTCAGTCGTGCGCACACGCTTTAAGATTTAATAGCTTACGCGAACCGTTTTCTAGCTATAGCATACCCAGTTAATAATTAAAATGCGCTCGTTATTAAAACTAGTTTTTTAGGTTTTCGTTTTTTTCTTTTTGTTGCAGGATGCCTCCTTCAAAGGCTAAACTCGAAACTTGTATATATATATTGTTTTATTTTATTGTTTATAAATTTTTATTAAATTTAATTAGTTTAAATAAATGCTTATGTTTAAACTTAACTCATTGAGTCCACCCGCTTATTTTCCTGCTATTACTAAAGATCTATCGTAACCTCCATCTACAAACCATGGCTCCCTGAGTATTCTAGATGGAGCGTACCGATATGTAATTTAAATAGCTTTTCCGTTCACCACGCAAACACCTCTTTACAACGCACTCAGAGGAGCACGATCCGCCAGAAACTTGCAGCGTTAATGGCGATCCGGCTGACGTCCCCCTATCGTCCGGCAGTACCTCAGAAGATTCAAGCACGCATACAAGGCGACGAAGCAAGTGCTGCAGCCACGGATAAAACTACCGGAATGGAAATAAGCTATACTAGCGAGCCAGATGGAATAAATGATTAAGCAGATGGAGAACGAACATCCACAGCTGATGATGAATTTATGCCCCTAACGCGCTCTCCGCGTAGGAAAGGAGTAGTGGCACGTTATCTCGTGGCCGAATCAAAGCCGTCTTATGTACAGCCAACTTGGACGCGAGACCTAGAGTAGAGAAAAGGGGTAATAATAAACAAAGTCTACAAAAAGGCATATATGATAGCGAAATCATATAATCAAAAATATTCATATACAAAAAATATGCAAATAAAATAAATAGACAACAAAATTCTAGTTATTTAAGTTCATATACATATTGCGGGAGTATGCTCTCATATTCCTTTTTCCGCGGCTCTCAGACGCCGCGAGAAGATATGTTTAACATACTATGCTGCCTAACCAGCATCGCGCACTTCACAATATATCCACTATGATAATCCATAGGCTACGATGTCTATAAATTCGGACAAAAGCAACTTTTATCTTTTCCGCGGCCCTCAGACGCCGCGCGAAATACTATTTAATAAGCGTATTAATTACGCTGAAAACACCAAATAAAGCAAAAAAAAAAGATAGTTATAGATAACCGTAATACGAATAAATGCCATGCGATTGGCTTCGCTTATTTAATTAAATAATAAGAAATGTTATTAAATGATAATAAAGGTATCAATAATTGAGTAATGGTAAAAAAATCTAGTATTTAAATTTAAAATTAGCAGCATTACCTTCTTTTGGTTAAAGACAACTGGAAATACAATAATAATGATATAGTAATAATTCTATAATATAACAATGAATATAATAATATCGATATAACAATATAATATTCAATATAACAACGAAAGGGTGGTAAAAAAAGGAATGCACATTCTACATACAATAAAGTACACACTCATAAAAAGTATGAACATACGTGTATTATCGCAGTAAAAGAAAAGATATACATTAATACGACAAGAAATACATTTATATGAACACAGATGTCGCCAATAAATTTAGCACGACACTCCTAACCGGAGACATAGGCGGAGGACAATGCAAGCACGCCTAGGCATGCTCTAGTCAGTCTTGCGCTGCCGGGAACTCGACACAGCCCCGTTCCGCGTGACGGCAAAGGAAACGCGAGGCGTCAGCGGCCTGCTCCAGTGTCCGCACGGAAGCGAATAGTCAGCCATCCCGACATACTGGGCAGCGGCTTACTGGCTCAGCGCACTAACGGCAGAGAACATATCCATTGGTGCACGACAAATATGCAGGCACCATAAAATCTCGACAAATCGGGCAGCTGCAAAGGTCTAGAAAGACGGTGGCATAGGCCGCCTGAATGTGGAACGGTAATTCGATTACCCCCTCCGGAGTCATAAACGGAACATGACTCTTGAGGCTCCTCGCCGCCATTGGCTGTGACCTACAAGAGTTGAAATAGGGCCGTTAATGAACCGCCGAGAGATGAGGCATCAGTACTATTCGAGCTGACATCATCCAGATCCAACTAACGAGACAAACCCGCGGTCACGACCTCCAGTCGTGACAAAGTCAGTTACTCCTGTCAGGCAGCATGTCGGGGAGCAGAGAAAGACCGCTGAGATACACGGGCCTGTAAATAAATTAAAATATTTAAAATCAGTAAAATTTGCCGACGCATGTAATTCATATATTATAACGGCCGCGGATTTGAGAAGCTCGTCGGCGAATGGTAGATCCCTGTGTTACCAGCATGAAGTAGTCGGAAGGATCTGCAGCTGAGCCGAGGCCAGTGCGGCGTTGGCTCAGTGTTAAGGAGCGCGCCTTTGGATCCTAAAGCATAAATTTTGAGTTATAGACAATTGAAAATTTAGAAAATCAGCCAATCAGCTCACGCCGCCGTTACCGCACCGGCAACAGGGGAGAGAGTGGGCGGAGCTTCCGCGCTACGACAGAAGCAACGGTCAACGGGAAAGAGAGCGTGCCTAACCTTCCCTACTCTACTCGCTTAGCTGAAAACATAGTCGCTCACTGTGTTGACATGCAAGTCCGTCGTCTTTCTTCTCACACGTGACACGCGTGAGGTGGGCTTGTGTTGGTCGCGTATCCTGTACAAGTATGTGTCTGTGAGGCGTCTCAGCG
>UELV01000104.1:0-10587 GCA_900490015.1 Megastigmus stigmatizans
CTTCTAAGGTGCCCCTTGAACTAGACGGAACCTGGGGTAATTTAAGCCACCCCGCTATACGTTTCCCCTTTAGTCACTGCGCTGGTGCTCCAAGCAGCGAATAAAGGCTAAACGTGGCAACTTCTTCCCCTCCACCTCTGGTGCCCCAGGGTGAAAGGGAAGAGAGTCGACCAACGACACGTGAGGCGCTCCTCCGTGCACGCTAACGCTTTACGACCGATAACCGCCGTTTTGGCCTACATTTAGGCAAGATACCCGCGTTTTTGTAAAATGTCGGTAACTGAGGTGCCCCTCGTTACCGACACTGGTAAGAAATCATCGTAGAGACATCGCGTCTGGGCCGGTACCTTAGTTAGGACCACCAGAATCCGAATCCGTAGGGTGTCAGTAATTGGGTCACCGTGTCCCAATTACTGGATTCACTCATATTCGTAACGTCTCAAGGGAACGTGCGTATCGTATCTTCCGAGTGCGAGCAAAAGAGTGCGTGAGAAACGTGTGTGTAACCGCGGGCTCGAATCGCCCGCATGCATTAAATTTATTGTTTCCTTCTTTTATCGCTCTCATTAAGCGAACGCACATGGACGCTACGAGCCGGCGGGCGACGCACGAGCGGAAACTCGAAACCAAACGGTGGTTTCCTCGGACAAATGTGCCTCTCCTTGTAAGTTTCTTCGAACGAATATGCCTCTCTTTGTAAGTTTGCAATAAATCAGGGTTTTTTATGCCATCACGGCTTTTTCCCTTAACCACCGAGTTTTTCTTTGTGTACCATCCCAAACAAAACGAATATTCAGGATTCAAGAAAGAAAGAGAAAATCCTACTATCTTGCCACCTAGGGCAGGATGTCGTTGCAGTTCAAAACAGTTATCATTTTTAAAATTATAATAAGCACTTGTAGAAAAATAATTTAAAATTACAATAATTAACTAGTTTGCGTTCATTATATAAATGTATTATGTATTCAATTTTCAAAACACTGCGCATCACTAGTATCACTATTCTGTCGATTATAATACACGTTGTCTGCTTTATCGACAGGGCGAGGTGGCAGCTCGAGCGAATACATACTGCATTGCATGCAATCATATGATTTAGATTCAAGTAATTAACAGTCTGATATTGAGCAAAGTCAGATGTAATAAGTGTTGTGATGAATGTAAAGTATTCCAAACAAATGAATTTTCAATGAGGAAGTCTCTGAGATCAGATAAGTATGTCTGCTGTACATGTGTCTAATGTAATATGAAGAAAATGTTTATTTGTGTGATTTCTTTTTCAATGCAAGAAAGTTAAGACTCACCTTTCCTGCACTTGCTGGACTGGACTGTAAACAAGTCATGAATATGTATGTGTTCCAACAATGAAAATGTAAGTATCTAATTCAAAGAGTTTAAAACCATATAGTTACAATAATTTTATGTATTATTTAAACGTATACGTATACTTCACAATTTACATGATATAACTGTCTTTCCGGTTATGCGAATACTACAATTTTACCTTTTTTATGGAAAATATTTTCTTTTAAAGAGAGTAAAATAAAGAAATAGTTTAGGTAAGTATATTAAATATATTAAGCATTATGTTACTATTTAACTTTAAATAGCTATTACGTAGATAATGATGTATCTTATCATTCTGAACGTTTATATACGTTTTACAAATTCTCGCCAAATAATATACAGGGAAGACCGATTAGTGAATATTTTACTGATTTACTATCTTTTATTATAAATCATTATATATATTGGAGAATAGCGAAGAATGTCAATTTTCATTACAAATGATTTTAGAAAAATATGCAAGAAAACACGGTACATCTGATTTTCCGCATCTTGAAAGAATTGAGAATCAGTTGAAACAGCACTTTCACAATGAAATTGTCATTTGTCTAAGTAGTAACGATCGGTTTATTTGTTTGAAAATCCCACATTATTCTTCAAGATATTCGATCAATGAAATCTGATACCGATAATTATAACTCGCCGACTGATTTTTTTGAATAATGTACGTGAAGAAATCCCAGAGGCGCTATAATTATTTTTCGATATTTTAATTCAAACGCACAAACACATGCCGAATAATGGATCTTGGGCTAAGTGGGATGATAGAATTATTACTCTAAGCCATATCGCCATGTCTTCTGTTCGTACGCGATCATTTTCTTCTCCGATTTCACTGGGTTTTTCGTGCATGATGCACACAAAATTTCCTGCTAAAGAGCTCATCGATTGTTTATATTATATAACATAGGTCTTTGTGCATCTTATTCTGAAACTGTCCGTTTTGAAAGTTCAATTGTAAATGATCCAGAAAATTTGAATTTTATCTCCGATACGTATTTGGAATTCGTTTATGACAATACTGACCATAATACAGCAACAATCGATGGGAAAAATACTGGCGGCTGCTAATTCTACAATGAAAAATATTGTGAAGAAGTATATATATATATCTCCTTTACTTATATTTCAAAAGATTTATGTTGAAATATTCTTTATGTTTTATTCAAACTTTAATTTGTCTCATGAAATTCCAGCAGCAGGAAGTATAACGCATGTTTCCGACGGAGGATTTTTTTGCACAAAGTAGTATGGCAAAGTAACATAAAAATAGATTCAATAGTAAATTATTATGTATCGTATGCGAAAAATCATTTTACTCCAAATAGTTATACCATTTTCGATGGTTATCCCGAGGATGATACTTTATCCACGAAATCTGTAGAGCGCTCACATAGGTTGCTTAAAAATGTTGGCCGATAAATTGTTTTTGATAATAACACCACCATTTTGGTTATTCAAAAGCAATTTCTCAGTAATGAGATAAACAAATCGAGACTTATTGATATGATTTGTGTGTCATTAAATAATGCTGGATTTCGGACGAAAATAGCTCCTGCAGATGCAGATCGACTAATAGTTGTTACAGCGATTGAGAATACTCGATTAGATTCAGAAACAACTGTGTTTATTGTAGGAGAAGATGTCGACTTACTTGATATTTTTTCGCAATTAGCGCAAAACGTGAACAACATTTTTTTTTGTCAAAGAAAGTAAAGGGTCAAGACCGAATGAATATTACAGTGCTAGTAGTTTTAAATACGTTAATTTACAGAAAATAATAGTGTTTCTACATACATTCTGCGGATGCGATACCACATCTTGTTTTTACAGAACAATAAAAAATAAATTGATTCATTCATTTTCGCGTGAAAAATTAATTGAGTTGGCTTCCGTTTTTTATGAGGAAAATGCTGATCTCGATAAAATAACTCACAGTGCATTCGAATTAATTAAAGGAATTTACAGCAGCAAAGCTGAAACGAAATTAATGGAAAAATCGAGTTCCTTTTCTTTGAATGATTTGAATTTTTTACATTTTAGCTAAGCTAAAGTTAAAACTAAATTTGCTTTAGAGGCTTTTCCGCTCAACGAAGGAGTCGCTATACAACACGCGTTTAGAGTATATTACCAAATACAGCAGTGGCTAGGAAATGCGAACCTGCAAACAGTGGATTGGGGGTGGCAAATAAGGCATAATTACTTAGCACCTGTAGGTAGTACCGACCCTTCTATTCCTAAAAAGCTGCTTGATCAAATTTCCTGCTCTTGCAGTAAAAAAGGTTGTGTAGATGCTTCGTGCAGCTAAAAATATGGATTACGCTGCACAAATCTTTGGGCACATTGTCGGGAAGATACGTATTGTAATCTAGAATCTAATAATCGACCTGTCGAATCGGTCGACGAAATCGATAATGAACTCGATAACAAATGAGCGAAAAGTTTTGATACTATAGATATTGATGAAAATGTCGCAATTCTGATAGAAAGAAGAAAAGTGTCGTAAATAATTATGTATATGTAAACATTTATTTATTATAATCTATAATATTTTCTATACAATGTATGCGATTTCAGTAGCGATATTGTAATGTGTGAGATTGTAATTATTAGTATTTCAACAATAAAAATTATCATTACGTCTTTTAATAAACAAGTTTATCTTTTTATTACCTATTTTTAATTTATTAGTATTTAATATAATACATAAATACGTAACCAATAAAATTTACAGCAAAAATCATTATTATCTCCATTAACGTTGGCTTTTTATGAAATTTGAGTAAAGAATCAGTTTTTAGAAGATCAGATACCCCAGAATAAAGAAAAAAGTTAAAAAAGATGCAGTAGATGCCGAGATAATCGACAGATAATATTTTTCATTTGTACGCGGCGCACTTGTATTACTATTATATACGCTTCCCCTCGTCTGCTGCTCCGCTCCACTGCTTCCCCTCATCTGCTGCTCCGCTTCACCGCTTCCCCCACCACTCCACTACTTTCACGCGCGCGACCGATTTCACTCATGTTTTAGTGCATTTTTCGCCTTTTGACTAGATTTTATCTTTATTTATTTTTATTTGAAATTTAAAACGTACGATCTCCCGAGTATTCAGGTAGCACTGAAAATAGCGCAAAAAAATTTCAACTTGAAATTACGAAGAAACTAATTATCCGACATCGTCGGGCTTGTACATAAATAAAGTACTTTTTAATACCTATTACGTCTCAAAACCTCTACACTGTATCTCAAAAATTGGCAAAATGGTGAATTTTCGAAAAAACGCTTCAAAAATTTTCATTCTATTTTCATTCTCTACTACTTTTCTCATTGGCCGATTTATATTGATCCATTAGTTTTCAATCGGGAACGAATAAAGTAAAAAAAAAACCACTTTTTTGCAATAAAAAATACATTAAAAGTCAATTAATCGTAATTTCGAGTTGGAATTATGACCTAAATGTTCTATGTATTGTACTTGATGTGCTGATACAGGTCATGTCTGGATGGGATTTTTGTCATAAACCGTCACTTTTTATCTCTATTGGCTGGCCTAGATCTGTTTTTCCGGCAACCTTTTTCCAAATTATCGGTTCCACGACAATAATTGCAAGTTTCGAAAACAGGTGCTACTCTTAGTGGAGCATTTTATGTGTATAAGTTGTCGTTATGTTCTGGAATTTGATCAGCGTATAGATTTTCTTTGTATTCCGTGTAAAAAATGTTTTTTCTTAGTGAATGAGGGATACAGGGCTGGTGTGTCTGTATTTGATTTGATGCGATCATAAAGCAATTTATAACCCTTGGTTGAAAATTCTGTGGAGAAGGTGAGTATCTTTTGTATGCTATAATCTTGGGTATCAGGGTTTTTGATAGGACTGTTGCTTTTGCGAATGCATCAGATAGATTTTTCAGTTGTTCATTTTCTACGCGATAATCCGGGGCATCATTGAGCCCTGCTAAAGAAAATTGGAGTGCTCTGCGTTTAGCTGTCGCTGTATGATAATCTTAATCATTTCCGTCTGGATCAATTGTGCTTTCAATAGCTAATAGGTGTCGATATAAAAGTTTTTGTTCGTAAACCATAATCTGCTACTTATTCTCCTGGCTTTTGAACGAGATTGAAGCTACTATCTATAGCCCTAACATCATACGCTTCTTGCGCTTTACCTTTCAATTTTCGAGCAATGCAATGAACAATCCAATTCTCTTCTATACTTCTTTATCTATCCGAAAAATCTCGACAAATTGATGCAAACTGAGCTAGTTCGTCTGGCCCTCCACTGTATTCCGGAATAAAATTTGCTGCTTGGTTAAAAGTTAGTGTGCTATTCGCGGGGGCTGATTTTTTGGAGATGTTGGCGACTTGAACTCCTTGCCGGCTGCATTTATGAGCTCGAACTCTTGAGCCAACTTCATCAGCGATTCTCGACGCACCATACACTGCAGCTTCGGCATCATATGTCAGAGTATCAGATCTAACTGTGCCTTAAGCGGCGCGGCCTATAAGCAAGTCATAAAATCACGCCAAAGCTCTATTCTACCACTAGTTCTGGCATTGGCGTCGGCTATAACGCGCTCTGAAAACCTTATTATTCCACCGCCATACCACCTTCTGGCCACCGCACAGAACTCAGCCCACGTTCTCCAATTACCGCGGCCATTGCGATACTACACGGCCGTAATGCATGTCGGTAACTCTGACAGAGATGATAAAAATTCTTCTTCTGTCAGGTTGACCAGCACAAGAGTACGTCTACACTTTGTTCCTTCTCTCCTGAGAAGCGCACCTGCCATTTTCGGACAATTTGCCCTACATCCCGAGTTGAACTCCGCATTTGAGAAATATTCTCGTATGCTCATCTTATATTGGATCTGAGCGCATCTCCTGTGCCCACATTCATCGTTTCCGTGCTCATTCTCTATGAGAATATTATTTCCAGGATACTGTTGTGCACGTATCCTAGAAATTCATTTCTTGATGCAGGCCAAATTCATGTGCACTCGACTCTCCTGCACTTCTGCACTCTAGCCCTGTGTTAGAAGCTACTCTGAGGTTCTTTTCAACTTGGTGCAGGCTAGACTCTGGAGATATTGGCCTCAACTGGCTTCCACTTCCGCCGTGTGTACTTATAGCCGGGGTCTTCATTGCTGTCTCTAAGACTGGGCAACAGTGAGAGACTTCAATTACCCTCTCGTTCAACAGCACCAACTGCTATTTGATCTCAGTGAATATCTCCATGATATTCACCGACACTCGACCCTCTGGTATTGAAGCTAGACTTGTATTCTGATCTTTTACACTTTCGTCAACCATTGCAGCTTCGATATTCAATGCGAGTCAGCTGTATCCACTCTTGCCCACTCTTGGCGAGACCTGCTCAATGTATGCAGCTGACCCTCTCGCTTTTCATCATTCGGTCTTATCTTTGGATTGGTAGCCAGCATCTGCACCAGGTGCATGCTGTCTGGACGAATACTTCCATCGTATATTGTCGACCCAGATACTTCGAATGACCTTTCATCAATATAGGTCCGATGCAATTCTTTTCGATACATCTGGGCCTTTATTTCATCCGTTTCACCAGTTGGTTCGAAACCGGCTGCTGAGTAATCACCTGACAGCCATTTTTGCAGCCGATTCTTTTTGGCTAATGGCAGGCTCTGGTAGCTCAATTGCAATGCCGACAGGGCATCCCCCAAGTCTTCTTCGCCAATACCATCGCACCAGCCTTCCAACGCTTTCAGCGTTGTTTCTTCCATTCTGCTTTGGAATTAACACTAAATTTCGTGTTAAATTCCTTCAACTCCGACATTCGAAACTCGATTCTTGAGTTCGAATCTTACTCAGTGCACTAGCTTATCAGTAATGCACCTTCCCAACCTTGCTCGTATGAGGATTCGACTCTTTATCCGCGTTCGAATCCTGAACGCTCGAGTTCAAATTCTCTTCCTTCTCAAGTCAGATAGCTTTTAGTGCACTAGCTTCACTTGCTAGTGCACTTTTTCTTCTTCTTACCTGCACAGGCCTATCCTAGCTTGTGCTCTTCACCAAATACTGCTCTTCGGGTTCGAACTTTGCTGTACACAAGTTCGAACTCTTCTTTCTGTTCGAACTTTTCTTCTCGTGCACATTCGGACCCCGCTCTTATATATATTTTCTGTTCCTATAGTCGCAGGTTCTCATGCTTTCGAGAGATATTCGCCCTTTCAGCGAATTTTAGCTAAAAAAAAATTTGGTCTAAAAAAAATTAATTTTCCGAAAAAAAAAGATTAATTTCAACAACCACAAAACTATTTACTTTCTGCCAATAACACTCTACAGCTATTTAAATAAAGGTTTTGTCGTGCAAAACTGGTCCCGAAAACGCAAAACAAACTATGCAACTACAACAAATAAATAATAAATATGTCAAATATTAAATATTCGTGATGTCTCAGTAGTCCTTCTTTAATACGCAACAAACAAAAATTTTGTTCCAAAAACACAAAAAAAAATCCCAGAAAACCGATTTACCGACAATTGACTATTACAATTATCGACTCAAGGTAGATTATGCCTCAATGATTTACCCCAGCACTAAATATACAACTCCCTCGGGCGAGTGAAACACCTCCAAGTCAAATTTCTTACAACAAAAATTTATAAAATTGTTAAATAAATAAATAATTTAGTGCTAGCATACCATTGCTATGCGTTCACAGCCTTCAACCGCGAGTACTCGCTTGTAGCTATTCAATGTATTAAAATGATTAAAATAATACAATTTTCGGGCGCTACAAGCGGAGCGCGCCCCTCTCGGCTCTCTCTGGCCGGCGCTGGCGGCTCTCGTGCCGAGCAACTCTAGCCTCGGCGCATGTAAGCACACTCTCTTCAAAAGTCTCGTTTTTCATTGTTCAGAAGAATGCTTACGACAACCATGCAATGTTTGCAAGTCATACTGTTTAGTTTTAATGCACAGTCGAAATTCTTTTCTACTGTGCCCGCGGAGGCGGCGGTAATCGCGGGATGTAAAGGGGAAAATCTAGTAATTAGTCGTAAATCAAGAATAATGCGACTCTAATAAATTAGTGCATACATTCTCCAATTAACAATATAACCAAAGTAATACAAGAAACGCGAACCGAGACGGCACGATACCGGAGTTTTGGAGCTACACGCATACACTGTCAATTACAGCTCGCCGTCTACTAGCTGCCGTATCAGTACTTTATGTACTTACTCGATACGAGATTGAAAAGCAGCAACCTCTCGCTCTGTATCTCTCACTCTCGCTTTCGCTTGGATTGCACTGACTGCAGTCCATTTTTCCAAAGTTTCAGCGATTATAAAATTTTTTATTTTTCCGTTCGCGTGGATTCACCCATATATACATATGAGTTTGGGCTTAAAATGTTCGTATAAGCGAGGACTCTCGAAATTTGAGTGGCCTTTTTGAAAAACCCCATACTCTTATGACCGCATTAGCAAAATGACCCAAAAACCATAATGATGAAATGATTTTACAATATGATTTCTAAGACTAGCCTTGTCTCAATAATCGCATTAATTGAGCTGTTTGACCCTAAAACCCTCATCAACTATTAACCGCATAACTCCTTTAATTTGTAACACTCAAAACCACATAACCCCATAACCATATAGCCCCATAATTTTGTATACCCCTGTAATCGAGACCATCGCGCTTTGATTGTCTTTTTATACATCTGTAATCCTGTAATCCCAAACATCACTCAACCCTATAACACCAAAACCCCATAATTTATTGGGTAATAATCGTTTTATATGCTTTTGGGGTCGCTGATTACGAATCTGACCTCAGATTTTCAATTTTCAAAATCTGAGACTAGATTCGTAATCAGCGATCTCAAACCCCCCTTGTACCGAATCCCGGTCAATTTATGTATAAAATGAGTTGACAACTGAATTTAACTTAAAAAGTCTACATTTTTTCATTGCTAATTCTTTATAACTAATACGGTGCTACCCTAAATTTTGAGCTGAGAAACGTTCCATGAAAAAAGATTAGAGAGACCTAGAGCTTAAAATATACATACTATAAAAAAAAAAATTAAAAACTAGATTGCTACTATAGTGGTTTTGACCCAACGGGTTAAAGCAGGGGCACCAACTAAAAAAAAATTGAATAAGAAACGTGATTGGTCTACTAGATTAGAGGCACCTACGCCAGGAACAAAAAAGCTAATTGAATGAGAGACATGATCGGTCTACTAAATTAGAGGCACTTACGCCATGAACAAAAAAGGCTAATCGAATGAGAAACGTGATTGGTCTACAAGTTAAGGGGCACCTACGCCAGGAACAAAAAAAAAACTTATTTAGATTTGAAGATGTGATGGGTGTAATAATATAAAATGATATATTATATTCTGAATAATGTTTTTCAATATTGTAATGTGCATGTCGGTTTTAAAATCCCTGAGTATGACATCACTACCAATCTATTGTGGGCTGTAGTCAAGACTCCATGAAAAGTTGAGATTTTTGGTATCGCAGGAGCTTTGAAGAATCTTTGTGCCAAAGTTTCTTTTACCTTCTTATGCTCCTTATCATCATAAAACAAGACCTTCACACAAAAATGTGTCCCTGAAAAGATTAAGCAGGTTAAGGGTTAAGGGTTAAGATCAGACATTAGTTATGATTTTAAGGGGTTTTTGGATACTGATGATTAGGTAATATAGTTTTTGGAATGAGTCGTGACATTGTGCAAGTAAGACAAGATTATATTCAAATTTATAGTTGAGCATATTATAGTACGGGGTTATGCCGTTATGGGGTTTTGGTGTTATAGGGTCGAGTGATGTTTGGGATTACAGAATTACAGAGGTATAAAAAGATAATCAAAGCGCGATGGTTTTAATTATAGGGGTTTAGAAGATTATGGATCTATATGGTTATGGGGTTACAGGGTTCTGAGTGTTACAAGGTAAATGAGTCATGCGGTTAATAGTTGATGAGGGTTTTAGGGTCAAACAGCTCAATTAAAGCAATTATTGAGATAAGGCAAGTCTTAGAAATCAGATTCTAAGATCACTTCATCAGGTTTTTGGCTTATTTTGCTAATTGAGTCATGGGATTATGGGATTTTTCAAAAAGGATACTCAAATTTCGAAAGCCCTAGCTTATATGAACATTTTAAGCCGAAACTCAATATTGAAAGTCGCTTCAACTTTTCGACAGAGGAAGGGGCTACTTGACATGGAATGCTATATATATA
>UELV01000109.1:0-27770 GCA_900490015.1 Megastigmus stigmatizans
CAATATAGGTGATAAGCAATTTTACAACAAAATGATGGCAATGTGCTGCACTTATGATAAAAATATCATGATAAATACTTTATTGCAATTTGTTACTAATTTGCTGACAATTGTTGTAAACGCAAAACGCATAAAGTCATAATCAAATATGCATCAAATAGATGGTAACTAATGTATTCAAAGGTACTAAGGCAATGTGACGTAAATGTGAGTCCTCATTTGGTAACAAATGTACAGCAAATGTTGCTGCAACGATTTTTATCACATTGATACGCATTTGATTTAAAGGCTGGATATTTCTTCAAAATGTTCCGTCAATATGCAGCAATTTTGCTACACATTTACGGCAAAGCTTTTGAAACAACTATTGTCATGATATTGGCAAAGCAACTTTGGTTTATGGGGACGCTAAGCATTTCAGCGCCATTTTCTTTTTACCTACTTGTATATGCACAATTCTGGACGCTCTCTAGTAAAAAATGAAATATTTCCCTTCACCGAACAAAATCTAGCTCAAATAAACCTGCTGCAATGTTCGGCTAACTAAAAAATGTTCATGAAATGATTTCTGTAACAAACAAAATATTATTATCTTCAAAAACGTGCAAAATCGAAGCTTCAGGCTTTGATGCGCAATCCCTAAGCTAAGTGTCGTGAACCCCGTGTCACTTCCGGTCGACATTTACGATCAGAGGCAACCTTATCACGAGGTCCGGTCACGCAAATGTCACAATGCGTCAGTTCTCGTCATTGCACTATGCTCGTTGCTCTCAACCATTGCAATGGAGTTCGAGAAGGTTCTGTGACGGTCAGCGCTATGAGCATAGACTCATCAGTCATCGGCCATTTGCCTTGGCAGACCGCAGACGCCGATCGTTATTCGCCAGCGCGCAGCCGGAGTGGCCGCATCGTACGGATCAGCTATTCATACAACTTTGAGGACATAGGTATAGACGACGACGACGACGAATTTCACCATTCTTCCTTGCCCTTCGGCCAGGCGTGCACGGATTAAATTTGGAATAAGTGAGGTACTATCTGACGTATTCAAACACGTACGATCCGTAGACTTTCAGGTGAGTTTTTCGACTTTTTACTTAAATAAGCACAAACGTGTCTCGTTCCATATTTTCTCTATATAATTGCGCAGCCTACTAAAGGTTAAAGGCGCGACTACTCCGCGAATAAAAAATGTAAAGCTTTCTATCTTTCAAATTGCCGCATCCTTCCACTTTTTCAGTTTTATTACTGTCTCGGGCCTCTTAGATATTTGTGCTTTGCTAAACATTTCTATCATCTCGCTGTGTGATTTTTCGTTCTGCTTGTGTGAGTGTATGTGTGTATGTGTGTGTAAGCATGAAGACGAACGAGTAGGCGCTCACGCTCTAGTGAACTTATCGAAAGACGACATGTTGCGCGTCGTAGCATTTTTTATGCTTATCCGGAAAAATCTTCAATTTTAATTACTTTCAAGAAGCAACCGCGTAAGAATATCCGCGTAATAGGTTTTATTTGTCACTTTTTAATCAGAAAATGGTGAAAAGGGAAATCACAGTTATGGACGGCTTGAAGCGAGGGAAAAACGCCGGTACGCGTGTAGAGACGCGCCTTTCTCTTCCCCCATCCCGTCTGTCTTTCTCTATCTCATTCTCTCATTCTCATTCTTTCGTTCTCGTTCTCTCGTGTGTTTAGGCCTCCCTTGCGTTCCGATCATCCCCATTTTTATGTTTTACGAGATACAATACAAATTACATGCAACTGTTGTACGCAAAGGAGCTGTTGTGTAGCTTTATTATTCGGACACGCTTTAGGTGCAGTTTATTTAACGGTGTTATATAAGGCTCAAATTACGCCTGTTTATATTCAGAAAATTTATGAATTTATGGTGCTGCATAATGAATAATTTTTTAATAATGAATCGTCTTAAGAAATAACAATATAGTTTTGAGTGTTTTAAATGTAATTTGGTATTTAATGATCCACAATTAGAGGTTTTATGACTGTTGTACAAATTTAAAATTATGATTTTGAAATTTGAGGCTTAAATTATATTTCATTATAGGTATTTAAATAGTTGATATTGTGTTAGGAAGTTTTAAACAATAATTTACTTTATTTACCTAACTAGCAAAATTCATGCATGCTTAATGTGTGTTCTGGACAGGTCATTAATTAAACTTTATCTTTATCCAGTAAAATAATTTGCTTAAAGATGTTTTGGCTATAAAATCACATCCAAAATTTAGTTTTTACTTAAAACTTAAATAAATAATTCTATAATGTGGATTTTAAATTTATATTTAGGAGATTTGTGGAGAATAGTAAACTGAACATTTTGTTTTGCGTAATGCTTAGAAAATTCCAAATCTGATTTGGAAATTTCAAAGCTTATATTGTTCAGTTTACTATTTATATACATTTTATTATTTAGGTTTGAAAGTCAAGAAAGTGTCTATACTAGTAAATTTTCACCAAGTTCATGATACAAATTATATTGTCACTGGTAGTTTAGAAAAAGCATATTATCAATGTTAGCTTTCTTCTTTACTTATCTTTTAAGTAGTGCAGAAAAAAATGTGCAGTATGAAACAACAAACATTGTTATACTTCATTATCTGTTAAAAATAACTTTCATGTTTTTTTTTTTTCTTCAATTTACAAAATGGCATGTAATTGGAATTTATTACCACTTGAAATCAAAAAGATTAAATTCTATTAGTTTATATTAAAGAACAGAATTAAACAACATGTAATTATATATTTGCTTTTGACTAAAAATATGACTTTTTCTATATTAAAAATCAAAATATTAGAAAAGATGAATTTTAATTATTATGTTATGCTATAAAATTAAAAAATAAGCATTTTCAACAAAATAGTACATTTTGATATTAGTGTGATAATGTGATTGTACGTTTGCGCACGAGGGAAGCGAGTGACAGTAAGGAAAAGGAATGATAACGTATACACAAATATCTAACGCGTCACCATTTTCGTCAATACAACACTAACCGTACGTGGCGGAGACACAAAACGTAAAATGAGCGTCATGGAACGGACACATATTTTTTACAATAAAAAATAATTATAGAAAGTTTTAAAAAAAAGCGTGAGGTTGCGGTAATTCATATAAAATAAGAATTGCGGCTAAACAGTGTAAAATTAATCTTTGTGATTAACGTGTGTGACGCATAAAATTGCATTGCTTTTAAGGTCCTGTTATCGCCTGATTCTTATCGTTACCATCATTTTCGACATTTCTAATTCACTTTTCTCTTTGATGAAACTCTTTAGCGTATTTTAGTGAGACTAATGTACCTACGTGCAAATGTTTAATGTGGAACAATCAAATCCCAGCTGATGTTTCGAATGTTTCTGTTAGCTTAATTTTCCTTTTTTCTTCACTTTTTTCTTTACTTTTTTCTAGTTTTAATCCTATGGGCACTTTGAGGCAAGCCTTTGTCCTCATCTATTAAACAAATTTTATAAAAATTTTTTTTTAGTTTTCTATTTTGAATTTCGTTTTATGTGCCCATAGGAAAAGATGATTGTGGAACTTGAATTAGGTATTAATATTTGAGTTCATTTTTTTCTTAACAAATCAATCTATTAAATTTTGATCGTAGTCTAGATTTTTCTATTTTTAATATTGTATCAAAATAAGGATTAAAATATCATGCATGTATAAGAAAAATTTGACTCCCATTGAAATTTTATATATTCAAGTTTCATTTCTTTATCTAAACTTTAATTTGTCCATTAATGCACAACCTGCTCTTTTTCACTAATATTGCAATACTAAAAGTACATCAATGTAACTTTGCTTCCGATAAGAAAAATTCTTAAAACAGATACTTATGCAGACTATATAAAATGATTGCAAAAAAAAATTGTGAGATACCTTAATTGTTTCTTAAATGTATTTCAAGCGAATATATACACTTCTTTCACAATCACTGATACAGTGAAATGCATTATCCAGATAACTTTTAAAATAGTAATTTCATCAAAATGGTAGTCTGCAAAGTAGTATTATGGTTCTCTTCAAATTCACTTGGTATCTAATTATCATAAGCTGAACGCCACATTGATGGTACTTAAAGTATATCATAACTGTTTTGAAATTCTGCTAAAGCATTTTTAACAACTTATTTATTCTTTAATAATATTTCGCGATTCTTTATTCGTTTTTAAATAATAATGTATATATCGTTCATGTGCACATATCTAAAGTTTTTCAATATAGCTTTTTATATCATATATGCATTGTAATATTTTATCTTGTCGCACTTACTATTACAAAATTTTAATGCAGAAAAATAATAAATAAAGAATCAAATTAGATCTATATAAATTCTTAAAATAAAATACAAAGCGGCAGGTTCCAAAGGAAGCCTGTTATGTATGGTGTTTTTTATATTTTCCTTTAAGAATGAGCACCCGAGTATTCGTTGGTGGATTAACTTACCGGGTGCGAGAGCGCGACCTTGAGAAGTTCTTCCGGAAATATGGTAGAATCAAGGAGGTCGCTATGAAGAACGGATTTGCCTTTGTGGTAAGTCTAATGTGAATTAATTGTTTCTTTTTACAGTATGGTAGGGACAAGGGTCTATGTCGGTGGGCTTCCATATGGCACCAGGGAAAGAGACCTTGAGAGATTTTTCAGAGGCTACGGTCGATTCCGTGATGTCCTCATCAAGAATGGCTATGGTTTTGTCGTAAGTATCATCACTACGTCGGAGCTGTTTGTTAGAGACCAAAAAAAATGAAAGAATTTAAGAGACTAAAAGTACAAGATTATTGTTTGCTCAGTTGATTTTTTGGGAGATAAATATGATAATACTCTTGATGTAATCGACATTAACGTGATGATATGCCTCTTGATCATATTAACGTAGATGAATATTGTACAAGTTACCTTGATAACAATAAATGCCGATTGTAAGAAATTCAAATATTTGCTCTACTATACAGATTATCTTGTTTAATTTAATAAGTTTTATACTTTTCTTATTGTATGCAAATTTTTTTTTTTTTTTTTTGCTTATGGATATAAAGCGATTGCAAGTTTCTAAGATACTTTTTCTGTTAAATTTTGTGCTATTATTAACAGATTGTTTAACTTTTTTTTTCGCAATTTAATTTTATTTGTTATGATAAAATATTATGTTGAGCAAAAATTTGGTTCATATAATGAATTATGTTGCATTGCGATGTTGTCAGGGTAATATTTGGACAATATTCTTTCTGCGTACAATAATATGTATTTTGTTCTGTTTTTTTTTTCTCTCTTAACCAAATGCAATGTGAAGCGTATTACACAAGTGTAAACACAAGCCGACGACCTGAATCCCTTGACCCTGCTCTTTTATAACTCTCGATCTCTATCTCCGAACCTGCAAAATTAAAGCGATGCTACAGCTATTTTACATTGATTATGATTATTGTAAATCAATTTTGAAATTCTACAGGGCAGACGGACTCACCTGTATTTACAGCCTAACATCTTATGACGATGTGAAAAATGTTGAGCAACCGCTACATCCTCTCAAGATATAGACCGGATATAAAAGTCGGACCGAGACTCCTGATTTGCTTTTTTGAAATTGCCTATTTTGACCTATATAAAAATGTTCTTATAAGATGGATTTTGCATCAAAAGCTTTCTTTCAACATTGAAATTACTCTAATGTTGCTATTATGATATTTTAGAATTACTGTAATAATGTTGTATCTAAAAAGGTATACTTAGCTATACATATATCTATTGAAAATAAATTGCAACATCCATCTTGATACAAAATAAAATTATTATGTGGTTTTGGAGTTAGAGTGAGGCAGATGTACTTTATAATAACATTTTTGATACTTGCTATGATAATGTGAATGCTTTATTTGATCAAATTAATAGTTTATTATATATGTATTTTGGTTGAATTTTCGAGTTTTAGGAAGCTTTACTAAACTGTTTTTTTTTTCTCTTTTAGGAATTTGACGACTATAGAGATGCAGATGACGCAGTTTACGAGCTCAATGGCAAGGAGCTCCTAGGAGAGAGGTAAAAATTCATCTCATAATAGTCTTTTCGTTCTTTGGTAATTGGGATGATTCTGTTGGCATGCCAAATTATAGACAAAATAAAAAGATATATCTTAATACAATCATTCAAAGAAAAAAACTACATATAGCATTAAACTTTGTGTTTTCTATTATATTTTAATAAAAATAGTGGTGGAGATAGCTTTAAATAAATAACTGAATAGATTTTTAATTTTTGTTATTTTATGTCATTAAAAGTACAATCATTTTTCTAAATGTATAAAAAGAACCATGTTTGAATCATTACATTATCTGTTGTAAAGTCATATTTTTTTCATTTTGAATAGTTAAACAAATTAAAATTTGATATTTTAATCAAGATTCTTTTACTAGGAATTTCTGAAATATATTCTTTATTTATATTCACCCAGTTTTCTTTTTCAAGTACTTGTATGAAAGTAAAGTAAATGTTCTGTTTAATGCTGTTATACTTTATTGATGTTAGATCGTATAGTTTAAATAAGTGTAGATATTAAAAATTAACCAATTAATTATACAAAATATCATGGCTTAAATTTTTTCTTTGTTCAAGTAAAATTTTTTTAATAGCAAACAAAAAAATCATAAATTATTATATTAATTCTTGTTTTGTCGATTATTATTTTATTATTAATACAAAGCACAGCTACATTGTAGTAAAACACATCTTTGCTGAAGCAAATCCATAAAGCCATTTTTCTTATAAAACATTTTAATTTATAATAGTACATTCGATACATCGCGAAACAGGTGATACGGGCACAATTCGATTCCGTGCGAGGTTACCTGCTTCGCGCACGTGTCAAACTATATTTTTGCCACGATGTGCGTGAACAAAGGCTGAGTGCCAGTTTTTCCTTGCGCGTAACACAAAATTATTGCAATCTTGTAAGAGCGTGCATGTTGTATCGCGGACGTTGAAAATGTTTCGCGCATGTTAAAAATGTTTCGTGCACGCTCTACAAAAAGAGTGCGATAATTGCATGCTTCACGCATGGAAAACAAACGCGAAAAGTCGTGTCTCGCGCACAGAGTGGTAAATTAGTACATTTCGATACAAGTGTGCGAAGCTCACCTGCTTCGCGCACGTGTATAGAACTATATTTTTTACTACGATGTGTGCGAAACACGACTTTGAGTGCCTTTTTTTCTTGCGTGTAACATATACAATTATTGCAATCTTGTATGAACGTGTGCGCTAAAAATACTTCGCACATGCTCTGAAAAAAGTGCGATAATTGCTTGTTTCGCGCCTGAAAAACAAGCATGAAATGTCGCGTTTCGCACACGGAGTGGTAAAAAATATATTTCTATAAAACTAACAGTCATGCATGATGTTAATGCTGTGCCAGCTTAAAAGTAATAGTATAAACTGTCTTTTAATTTGTATCAAAATTTTTTGTAAAAAGTTTAGAAGAATGCTACCAGTTTATACTGACGTGGCGTTATTTTTCAATAACTTGACAATCTACTGATATACATTTGTGTAAAAAGACTATTTATGTGCTTCTTTTCACCTTTTTATTCTGTAATAAATTTAAACTTTATTTATTTTTATTTTCAGAACTTTTAATGTCATTATTGTAAAGTGAAACTGAAAAAGAAAATTAATGAATGCATGACAAGCTTTTGGTTAAATTGGAGTATTATCAGTAAAAACGTGTTACTGTCGCTTTGACGTAGTTACTTAGCATAAAATGGTAATGCTTCTTTTGCCAAAAGATATTATCTTTATATTAATAATTATTTTTTATAAAATAAAATAAAACACCCTGAAAAACCCCTGAAATCTTAAAGAGCTACTGCCTTCGTAAAATATGCAATTATGCATAGTCTTAAAGAAAATTTGTAAATAACTAAAAAAAATTATCTTTAGGACCGGTGCAGTGTGACTTACCGCCATTTTGAACTACTTCCATCAATTACCCCGTTGGAAGTACAAAAAATATTTTGTAATATACAAAAATGTAAACACACACCTCACAATAATATATTATCGACAATAAACGTTTTACGGAAACTCAAATAAAAGCTTTTCTAGCTTAAAAAAAAGTTTTTCTTCATCAATCAAAAAAGCTCGAGTCACAAAGGTTTTTATTTGTCTTTTTTTTGTGTATTAAGTTATATAATTAGTAGAATCAATATTTATAAGAGTCATTTATACATTTTCTTGTTACAAATTTTCTTTTGTTATGTTTTGAACAATTTTTTGTTAAAGGATTATTAAAATGTAAAATATATTTCTATTAATGCAGATCATTTTAAGAAAAATATGAGAAAAATGGAATTGAAGTGAAAGAATTTCTGATTAAAAAACAAATTTATTTTTTAAATGAAATAATTTAATTATTGGTAATGAAAATATTTTTTATTTAGGTTCTCAGTACAATGTCACAATAAAAAATGTGTTGGTTGTTTATTATTAAGTTTCAGAAAATGTATTTGCTTTAAAATACTAAATGAATAGTAGAACATTATTTCGTAATTATATTTTCTAATATTCAACTGTTAAAGAAAGAAATTGATTATAATTAATAAAATTATTTTATCATTTTATTATGTTATTATCGTAAAGGTTGGCATTTATAATAGATGTACAATCTTTATTCATGTTAAATAATTTTGTTAATATAAGATAATATAGTTATCATAATTACTTTTTTTCCTAATTATCTGCTTTGAGTTTTTATTATTATTAATTTTAAATTGATGACTGATTTCATGCAAAAAATTTAATGATATATTATGGTTTTTAATACATATTTAATTGTAACTGTAAAATTCAATTAACACATTACAAACACTGCTTTTGTTGTTCAAGGACATCAAAATATTCTTGTAAGAAATATATTTTATCAAATGATACTTTGCAAGTGAACTTTAATCTTTCATCGAATGATACTACGTTTTTACTTATTCTGGCATGTCAAATATAGACTTTGATTTTTCAGTTTACATTTTTTAAAAATCGTAATTTAACTTGAACAAAAAAAGACAAATAGAAAAACATTATTTGTAACTAAAGCTGAAAAATTTCGTTCTCCACGACTGGTTGTAAGTTGCATACGAAAGCAGATTTGTTTATTTTTTAAAAGTCATACGGCAAAAGGGGAAGAATTAAGGATATAGAAATATTATATGGATGAAATGTAAATCATATTTTATTCTTTGAAAAGGTGTTGCTCATTGCAGTTCAAAATGCTTCAATTAATTGAAAAAGTTAACATTGCACATTCTTTTGAAATACCTCTTTCTTGATAAGCAATGTATTGAAACAATGTATGATTATAATTTTTAAATAGTTTTCAATTCAATATAGTTCTGTCACATATATATATATTTATTTATTTATTTATTTATTTTATACTATTTTTTTACTTGTAAAATAATAGTATTAATTATAATAGTATAATAGTATTTCAATTCTGGACAATCCTTATAATTTTTTAAAGAAAATTTAATCATTCTAATGAATCAAATGAACAATCGATTAAATTTCTATCTAACGAAAATTCAATAATTAATTTATCAGCATTTATCAGTTGATAAGCAAATACATAAGATAATGTGTCGCAACCTTTTCTCAAGAAAATATGATTTACACGACTGGTATCCACTGCCTTAAACAGTAAAAGTAAAATGAGTTTACAAAGTATTTGAATAAAAAAAAAAATGAGTAGATAAAGCAAAATATAACGGATAGTCGGAAGGAGAAAGAAACTTAAAAGGCGCTGTTAAAGTTAATGATGCATAATGATAATGATGGTGGTAATGATAATGATGATGTTAAGAGAGAGAGAGAGATAAATTAGAGGAAAGGAAGAATTAGTCGTGAACTTAGGCGGGGCTTTTTGTTGGGTGTGTTTCAGAGTGGCGGTGGAGATAGCACGGGGTGTTTCAGGGAGGCGAGGCGACCGTGGCTACGGGCGCTCACGCTCCTGGAGAGACAAGTAAGCATATCCAATTTGTTGATCAATCTTGTTACAGAATTACTGTAGAGAGGGCCAGGGGGACGCCTAGAGGTAGCGACCAGTGGCGCTACGGTGACTCTCGTGGTGGCTATGGGGATTCGAGGCGATCTGCGTAAGACTAGCTCATCAAGCACCTCTCATTTTTTACCCTTTTTTTTTCTTTTTTTCTTTTTTTCTTTTTTCCCCTTTTTTTCTTTTTTTTTTCTTTTTTTTTCCTTTTTTCTCTTTTTTTTTCCTTTTTTTTCTTCCTTTTTTCCCCTATTTTTCCTTTGACTTGTTTTTTCTCTTACTTTATTCTGTACTCTGTGATCGTTAATATCGGTTTAATGTCACACGAGAGTGTCAGTTTCTCTTACCCATGCCAATCAAAAGTATGTGTATGGGGATGCTTTTTTATAGACAAAGTCTCAATTTTAAATTTGTTTTTGGAAAAAAATTCCTGTACTTTGTGAATTATTAATATTAATATGAATTATTCATATTAGTCTATAAAGAGTCACTTAACAAAATTTCTGTTTTTTTTTTTTTTTTTTTTTTTTTCTCTGCATTACATGTGAAATCAGTCCACAGAATTTATTTTAAACAGTATGAAAGTTTTTAAAGCCAGACAATATTTTTCCTTTTGTTTTGAGAATTACGTTAACATTACTTAATTAAAATTAAATTGTATAATAGAACGCTTAATATTAAAAGGCAATTTTGTTTTAACTATTTTCTTTTTATTATTATTTATATTTGTTCATAATACTTTACACAGTAGGTTTCTTCTATCAAAGCATCCTGATACATATAACTGTAAAAGAGAAATATCTTTATAACATAATATTTCTAGAATTACTCAATGGTGCCAATAATCATTTAAAAAAATTAAAGATTTTCATAGAATATGAATATTGTGTATTTCTAAATATTTTTACTATTCGATGTTTCAAAAGTAAGTTATAAATTTACTATCATTGAATCAGTTTAGAAGATACGTTTTTTCTAAATTGGTTGTCTTGGATTTGACTACGACTTTCTAAATTGTTTTCACTAAATAAAACAGAATTTATTGGCAGCAACAAATTAAAAAATTAATTTAAATTCACTTAAATCGCGGCTTAAAAAACCTTCTTTTTTTATCATAATCATACAATTTTTTTGTGAAATAAACTAATAGTATGTATGGTGTTATGTTTGTTACAGCCGAGACGATATGCGGCACGACAGGTACGCTATTTTACATTTTAAGTAGAAAAATGTTTGATTCAATTGCAACAGGTGAATGATTGTGTGCCTGTGCAATGAATGCTGCATTACTTTTTCTTTATTTTTCTTTCTCTTTTCTCTTTACTTTTTTTTCTTTACTCTTTACTCTTTATTCTTTATTCTTTATTCTTTATTCTTTATTCTTTATTCTTTACTCTTTACTCTTTACTCTTTACTCTTTTCTGTTTTCGTTTCACGTAGTTATTTACAAAAGATTGACAAACATATTGTCTGATTTTTTAACGATATTTCTGTTCACATAAACATCCATTTTTGCAGAGATAGTGTGAACAGAAACACAAGGACCACATCTAGCTACAAGCAATCATTGCCCAGGTACATAGATCTAATGTTTTGTTATACAAATTAAAATACAACTTATTAATTACATTTTTTTTCTCTCATTTTACATTCAACATTTAAAAAAACAGTAGATTTTTTTCAAATTACTTTTTTTTTTTTTTTTTTCTGAATACATATATATTATAAACCATGTCAGGTCCAAGACAAACCTCTTTTCTATTTTCATCTAATATTAATCATAAGGTGGTTCTTTTATTACTAAAACTATTTAAGTGTAATAGTGAAAAAATATTTTAAATTCGTTTTATGAAAAAAATAAATACTTATTTAAAATCATCGCTGCAATAACACTTTATAATCTTGAGCCACAAATTATATATTCTAAAAACAGAGGTAAATGTAAAACTTCATAATATTTATTGCTGTTCCATATTTTAAAAAAATTATAATCATATTTATTATAAAAAATATTATTTTTTGTATCTTTTAAAACTTTTATAGTACTATCTATAATGAAAAATTTGAACTGTATAAAAGTGTAGCTTTGGGAAATGCTATGACATTTGAAATTGATTATAGTACTATCTATAATGAAAAATTTGATCTGTATAAAAGTGTAGCTTTGGGAAATGCTATGACATTTGAAATTGATGAAAATAAGACGTGCAAGAACCATCTTATAAATTTCTTTATACACAAAATATAACAAACACATTCTGTGATTTAAAAAAATAATAATACTAATACAACTTGAACTTACAGATATGGACCACCTACCAGAACGGAGTATCGTCTCACCGTTGAGAATCTGTCAAGCCGAGTTAGTTGGCAGGTAAGCTTGCACATCAGTATTCTTCTATTTCTCCATCTCCTTTTCTTATAGTTCATAATTATACGTTTATTATATATATATATATATATATATATATCACTCTCTGCGAGATTCGAACATCGGTTTTTATTTTTCGGAAGAAACAGTCTCTATGGTTCTTGTGCATAATGGGGGTGAATATTTTTTGTTTCGATTATTAGCTTGTTTTTATACAAATATAAATTTGATGTTACAAGATTAGCGTTTTATTAAATTGAACGATTGAATTAGTTTTAGAATAATTATTTAGAAATCATATGAAATTCCTAGATTAAAACTGATCATTAAATTCAGTGTTGAATTGACCGTTCAACTACTAATTTGTTTAATCAAAATAATGAAACAAAATTCTCATCTCCAGATAAGTACATTCAGACTAAAAGAGACTTAGAGTCCTCATTCGTACTTTTGTAGCAATATCGAACGGATTACCGACTTTAAAAGTATTACCATTTCTTTCGCATTATTTTCTTTCGTTTTCAATTTTTTTTTGGAAAAGAAAAGCAATACAATAAGTTAAGTCGCCTGTTTTGAAATTTTGAAATGTAAATTTTGATCAAGTAAGTCTATGGCGTTGAAACAAAAAACCGTAAAACTCTAGTAGTCGTTGAAAAGACCATTTGTCTTGAAAAAAAGGGTTGGCAATATACTTGCAAAGGAATAAGAGCCAGACCTACTTAGGATACGAATCTTTATAACTACGAAACTCCTCCCATGAAGAGCTAATGGTGAGAAGAATCACTATCTAGGCCTATTTGAAGATAATGGAAGGAAGTCACAGGACTGAAGATAAGAATATGCGGGAAATGCCAGGATACAATGATTACTTAAACTAAGCCAGGCTACATAAACAATCAACCACATGTTTGAAGCTACAGTAACTCAAGACTAAAGAGAAACGAATGAAAAACCAAGTCTTACTTGATCAATGTACATTGTTTCTGTTGTTAACTCTTTTTCTGAGTTATCCTTAATCATACAGTTCATAAAGTAATTTCAAAACAAGTACGGACTTGTATTTTAATGAAAAAAGTAGTCCTCTATCTATTTCTCGTTCTTTTTCTTTTACACGTACATGTACATACTTTTACGTTTTGGCAAACAAAATTTTCATGAGAGCGAAGTATACAACACAGAAAAAAAATAACAAAAAAAAACAAAAAGATCAATAAAAAACCATTGATGTTCTTTCCGAAGAGCCATGTCCTCTTCGCCGTGGAGGGGCGGTGACCAATTAGGGCCTGAATAAGAGAGAGAACCGATGTCGTACACACGATGAATGAGAGACACACAATGAGAGACGATGGCAGGCGGCCCAGGCCTTGAGGTGTCAGCGGTGCATACTCGGGTGGTTGGTGAAAGAATTCAGAGAGAGAGGCAGCAACACTCACTCGGGCTTATCTTCCACTATTGGCCCAACCACAGATGTGTGTGCGAGCAAACCCTACTGCGATACCCCAGGCGATGATATAGGCACAGTCACAATACCTTCTGTCTCTCTCTCTCTCTCTGTCACAACCTCTCTTGCTTTGTGACTGTTGAGGGACGCTTCTTGTGGCGTCTCTTTTCGCTTTCAACGATGACAAGCAATGACTACTCCGAGACCGAGAATCACTCTGAGGGAGAGAAAGGCTTTTTCATCAAATCTACTAGCAACGAGACTTCCACCTACTTTTGGTCCATTGCTCGACAACACTACTTTTCTTTTCTTAATTTTTTTTACATCACCTTGCCTTTTTCTTTATTCACATAATTTGATCATTACTTCGTCGATTATTTTTTGTTTGTTTATTAAATTTTTATTTTTTTGTTTCCAATTTTCAAAATGGTGGCCACATAAATTAAAAAATTTTAAGACTACATATTTTTATGATTAATATTTAAACGAATTGAATATACCCAAGTTAGAAATTAAATGCACTACTTTGTTCATATATAGTCTAAATTTATGATTTGTCAACTATTGCTATTAAATTTAACAAATCTAATCAAATAAATTAAATCTGTAATAAAGCATGATAATATCTAATTTCGTGGTCACCATGTATGCACGCAGAAATACAGATTCATTATTAGTAATAACTTTTAAAATTCAATTTTAATACATTATTTTTTGATAAAAAAATATATAATGTATATGAATAATTGCTAAACCAAACTAAACAAAAAAAGCAAGAAAAAAAATTTTAGTCATTCACTCTTGGGTCTTTATCTTATTCTTTAAAAGTATTGATAAATAAACATTTACACAATATTTCATTACAAAAATATTTGATTGCCATAAATAAAAACTTAAAGTATTTTATTTTGTAATTGTGCTTTAAGGCATTAGCTTAAAAATGAGCTCTTTAAATATAATATGAATTTTATTACCAATTTTTTTATAATTTACAATCGTAACTAAGTACTTTAACTTTATCAAATAAAATATTGAATTAACATATGTTTAAAATGTCACTAAATTGAACAATTCTTTCAATGACTATACGTGTTCATGTAAATTGAAACATACATCAAAACAACCAAGCATTCTAACCAGACAGAAAAAACTAATCGCCAAAAAAGCCTTTAAATTTTATCAAATACTCAACAAAATATTTCCCTAACAAATTACACGAAAAATCACAACAAAATAAATCACGCAAAAATTGACAGAATTTGGACGTACTACGTAGCATTTAATATAGTAATAAAAAAAATTGCAGAAAAAGTAGCATCTTATCATTAAAAAAAAAACTGATTTAACGGCCAACTTACTGTAGTTTACTGTGACGGCAACCCGACTTACCTACAATCACACAAGTACCACAACTGCTAAGCCCTACTAAGTCATCTCAGGGGGTGTGCGATACCTAAATCTCTCTCAAGGCAAGTGAGAAACCGGGTCCGGGGCCGGGGCCTACCCATCCGTTGTGTGCGATGAGACCTTGAGGGGCATGTTCAATGTTGTTGGCTTTTGAGGGCCTCTCGAGAGAACCAAAGAAAACCATCTCGCGTCAAACTGTCGTCTACGCAAGCAAGCAACCGCACACACAGAGTTCCGAAACCAACCCGAGAGCGAGCGAGCAAGGGCACAAGCGCCAGTCAGTCTCACGAGTCAGTCAGTCAGTGTGTCTCTGTGGCCTCTATCTCCTCTCAGTCTGTCCGTAAGCAAGGTGGTGCCTGGGCCCAAGGTAAATGCGTCACCTTAACCGAGTGTACTCTTTAGATATATTATTCATGTATATCTATTTTAATAATAATAATAATAATAATAATAATAATAATAATAATAATATCTTATCGTATACATATATATTATACATAATACTTGTATAGTTTTTCAAATAATTTATACGTAACTCACATTGTTCTTAAGAAAGGCTCCTAGACAGAGGTTTATCTCAATACCTTACTTTATCAATTCTTCCATTTTTACAATTCACTTGCATAGTTGTTGTTAATTTATATAAATATTGGTACTAAAAGTAATTGTTTCGTGTTTACATTATTGTGAAAAAAGCATGTAATCCCTTGAGTGCTGCAATTAAAATCAACAGAAAACTTTTTTTTTTTTGCATCAAAGGCCCAAGATAGTCTTAATTTTATTATATAATTTAAAATTTTCTTCCTAAATAAGAAAACAGTTATGTTAGTAGACAAATCGTCAACTCTTTTACATCGTTAGTCAAATAACAGTAATTGTTTAGGAAAATTGTAAAAATTCAAGTGTCAATGGAAAGGAACTCTGGCTTCCACTTCATAATTTAAATATAAATGTTGTATTAATGTGTTACGACTGATTACTCTGTGCACATATTATTGCAATAGAGATCAAGTTTGTCCTTACATTAGATTGACTTTATTAGAAAAACATTGCTCAATTTTATATTAAGAAGTACAATTCAATTTAATATATATATTTATATATCAGACAGGATATGTTTAGCTACATTTGTGCTCGGAATTAGTCGGTTTTAAACTATTGCGTTAACTATGCGTTTCGAAAATTTTTGAATTTTTTTACTCCTTCGATAGAAAATTTAATGTTTCAACTTTTCTATATGCATAAAATTTTCATACATAAGAAAATAAGGCTATAATCCCAAAAATATTAAACTGTACAAAGCATTGATTGGTGTAGGCAGTGTTTGTGAAACATAGCATTTAAGTTGAAAGGATGAGCAAGATAATGTAGGCTACTTCGTATTTTCTGCTAATAGCAAAAAGAATCTGAAAGTACACTCTTCAAATTGCCACTGACAGAAATTTACGTCTATTCATTTGAAATTCATATACCTGGTTCCCAGTATGTACATTGATCAAGACCAAAATAAAAAGGACGACTTGAAGCACAGAAATGAAGAAGAAAATTATTCAAGAAGATATTAGAAGACAAAACTCAAGAAATCCTAAATTAATTTTAGACTATCGAAAAACCAAATACCTGACCTAAATCAAGATTTTTGTGTTCTCTTATATTTTAAATAGATCTAAATCTAGAAATCCTGGCTATCTAATATAAATTCACTTACATACAAACCTATTAGGCAATTTTAATAGTATTATCATCTATCATCAATTAATATCAATAAAAGTAAAAATGCTATATGATATCAATAAGAGAAAAATATTGATATTATTTGGTATATAAATTAATTTACTTTATCTTTTCATTTTTTCGAAATTTCAAATTCTTATGATTCTTACAATGAAAAATTTTAACGATTTTTTTACTGCTATATTTGAGGTATCTGTTTCTTCTTAAAATTATTGTAAACTACTCTGCAGAAATATGTAACTATAAGTATGTTTTAATTCTGCCAATTTACAACCCTTCAGCGATTTTCTGCAAAGTGGTCAATGTTATACAAAACTTTGTAACTCATTATTTATATGAGGGTACTGTAATTGCATAATAAGAAAGGTTGTAACATTCAAAACTAACTTCGAGCACATTCCATCCCTTAGCGTAGATCAAGAAAGTGATACAAATGGAATTTCTGTTGTATACTTTTTTAGTATATGATATTTGCATTTAGGTATATTACAGCGAGAGTATATAACAGTGTACAACAATAATGTCATATCAATGTTATAACTAGGAACACTTCGTTATTTAAACTCTTCATGCAGTTAACAATGTAAACGTTACTCTTTTATATAACAATCTGATAAACATTGCTGATTAATCTTTTTTTATCTCACGTTCAGGACTTGAAGGATTATATGAGGCAGGCTGGAGAAGTCACCTATGCTGACGCGCATAAGCAACGTAGAAATGAAGGGTAAGCAATCATTTAAACTGGTTTTTTAATTATAGTAATATAATTTAGTAAAAATCTTGTATTATCTTATCTTCTCTTACGCTATATTAAAATATGCTTGTGTGTGCGTGTGTGTTTTTGTGTAGAACAATATGCGCTCGCAACGTTAAGGTTAAATCGCGCATATGTCTCTACCGAAAATTAGCGTACTATCATTGAAGATTAAAAGTTATTAAAATTTATTTTAATATGGGAAAGAGGATTTAATATGTGCTATGGTCCGAAAGATTCGTACCTTACCAGTTATTGGAAAAAACTATCTCTCGCCACCTCGATAATGATAAAAGAATTATGTGATTTCAGTTTCATGAAATTTCATCCACAATTCAGAGATTTCTGTCGTGGAAAGTTTTGGAGATAAAATTCACTGTGAATTACAAAAAAATTTTCGACGACAAAAATCTCTGAATTGTGGATGAAATTTAATGAAACTGCAGGTATCACATGAGGTGGTGACCGAGTTTTTTTCAAAAAATTAGTTTATCATATATATTTCGTTAAATGCATAAATTTTGTAAGTCATTAACATCGTCAATTCAATTATCGAGAGAACTCCCTTAACCATACAAAATCGCTCACATTTTGAAAGTTATTGATAACTTTTAAAATGTCAATTTTCAGAAACAAAAAGCAATAATCTTTCAAGTAAAATAGAAGTAAAATAAAAGTAAGTAAGATGTATAATATAGTGATGAGTAGATCAATTCAAAAATTCACGTGCAGTTCATACAAGATCATTGCTTTATATCTTCAGTTAAATTCGTGAAAACTTTGATTGTAACATTTAGTTAAGGGGATGCGCTAGGGTTGGAAAAGTTCCGATTTTTGGAAACAGGTGAAAAACACAACTCATTGTTCTTAGATTAAATATTTCAAATTGTAATTATTTTAATAAGTACTGATATAAAGTTGTATACAATTCAATTCGTTCAACTATTCATATCTATAGAATTAGATATAAAAACTTATTAAAGAAAAATTTTACAGTGTCGAACTTATGTTTTATTTAATGAATTTAATAACGATAAAATGAGCTACACAAAAAGTATCCATTTGATTTGGAAAATTTACCCATGTACATCACCGTATTTCAAGTCTTACTTGACTAATTATTTATATATTCAAATTTTATCAATTTTTAAAGGCTATGTACAATCAAACAATAACGCTTTTTTTTTTTAAATTTCAGAGTTGTCGAGTTTGCCACTTACTCCGATCTAAAGAACGCCATCGAGAAATTAGACGACACCGAGCTGAATGGTCGTAGAATTAGACTGATCGAGGATAAGCGCCGTGGACGTCGTTCACGTTCCTCAAGCTCAAGATCACGCTCTAGATCCAGGTCAAGGTCACGTCGCCGTTCTCGTTCGCGCTCCAGGTAATATATATATGTATATGACGTCACCACTACTGCGGATGTACATTTTGTTCTTTGGTTGTTAATTGTTACATTTTCTCTTAGTCTTTTTATGTTCCTTTCGCTGATAGGACCAAAATCCATCAGTGAATGAAGAGGTTTTTAAATGCCTGTAATAGGTATTCAAATTAAAGTTTTTTGTTTAAACAATTTTAGTTTGTTAAATTATTTACAATATGTTCAGGTTTTGAGGTTAATTTTGAAAAAAATCAATGTCTTAAAGCACTTTTATAAATAATGATAAAGTAACAAAATAAGTTTTACAAGAAATTAATTTATTTTAAATGGATATTAATTTCTTTATAAATCAATCAAAAATACTTTGTTTCATTCATTGATATTGTGGTAATATTGTTATTAGTATTCTACTCTAGTGCAAATTTTTTATGGTTTGACTTTTCCCCTTTTTATTAAAGCCCCTATTTATATTAATTTTATTATTATATACAAGTTTTGCTCGCACGAACTACCGTTATCGCTTGGTAAAAGTCTTGATTATACTTAGTTCTTAATGTAAATTTTTTCCATTTTCTTAAAAGTATTTTTGGCTACGTTGTTTGCAGTGGAAAATAATACGGCATTTTTATGTTGAATCTATCTATTTATTTTTATTCTTGCTTTAAGGCATACTGTTTGTCCAGACAAAACAATATTTTAAAGAAAATATAAATTTTATTACATTTTTCATTGCAAAAGTAGCAATATAATTATTCGATAAATGAATAAACTTAATGTATAAAATAGAAAATGGTAAAAGCATTGTAGCAAATATGTAAGCTATCTTTTCAGCTTTTGAATTTCTGATTTGTGCCTGATCCTTATGAATTTAGTATTTTGTGATAGACATGCAGCTGTTACTACCTATTATAAGCTAAATAGACGTGCAGTTATTGGTTACCTATTATAAGCTAAATCGTTCAATGCTATTGCAATAAGTCAACCTTATGATGATACTTCGAATTTTCTCAAAATGCTAAATTATACAAATTTCGATATAATCCAATTTTTAATAAAATTATAAAATTGAGAATATTTTTGTTGTAAATGGCGATTTAGCATATACTAGGTTATAGTTCTCTTTCTTATTTTTATCTTTATGAATATTTCCTTATCCGACCTCTGTTCCACCTCTTGCTGCAAAATGTATTGATTTTTTCATTCTCCAATATTTTACTTTTATCGAGCGGTTGCAGTAGTCGCGACAAATAATTTGGAGAATAGCTTAATAATCGGAAAAAATTTCATAGATAGTTTTGTTCAGAAATTCCTTTTTAATCTTAAATTATATTACTTCTTTAAACAAATGAGCTTTTCGTTTATTTAAATAATTTGTGGAAGATACCGCCAATTTTATTGTTATATTTTACAGAAGTAATACAAATATTTACGTTAAGTAATTTTATGTAACTTATTTGCGATAGGGAGAAAAATATTTAAAAAAAAAATTTATTAATGAGGTTTATCTGATACTTTAATAATATTTCATAGAAGAAACATTTTCGCCAAACTTTTTAAGGAGAATCTGTTCTAGTATAGTTACCGATTTTTATAGTTTCATACTAATTTCGTTCTGTTTTTAACATTTCTACATTTTTAAGATAAAGTAACTTTCTCTAATTTCCAAAATCGCATTCAATTTATAAAATAATGACGCATAAGAAGTAAATAAAATTAAGTAGCACTTGATAAATGTCCGTATGTTTATTCATCCGGATTTCTGTTTATAAATGAGAAGTTTATTTCGAAAGAAAAAAGATGATAAACAAAAAGAAAAATATTAATTTTATTAATTTGTTTAAGAGGATGGTCTTATTAAAATATATTTCGGTATTATCACAATAAAGTTTCGTTATTAGTCAGCGAAATAATTTTTCTATCTAAATAATGTACATATACAAAGAAATTCTATTTTATTATTCAATATTGAAAGTATAAAGAATAATAAAATTACATATTACTAACTTCAGAAAATTTGTATTGAAATTATACCGGATTTCGGTTATTCTATTTTATTTTAGATGAATTAATCAGTTTTCTTAAATTTTCGAGGAATAACAAATATAACTAAGTACGTGAAAAACGTGTGAATATTTTATATAATCTTAGAATAAACAAATTATCGATTTCGTGTTCAATAAATTATATAATTGATACGGCAATAACGCGTAACAAAAAAATTAATTTTACTAAAACTTCATGAGTTTTCCACACTTAATTAAAAAAAATTCAAATCTATAGTTTTTACTTTGTTTACCTACTAGGAGATGGCCAGCCCTTCAGATCACCGATTCGGCAAAAACTTTTGGATATATTATTTAATACCAAATTATGAAAAAAGCCAAAGCAACTCGCTCTAACACTCAAATTTATCAAAGTTATGAGCTGTAGTATTATTTTGAGAAGTTTGTATAAAATTCCATGAGTATATAATTTTGCAGGGAGAAGGAGATTTAATTAAAAACGTGCTACGTATGAAAATATGAATTTGTCGCTAAGCTATTGATAATTAAAAGTGGGGTAAAAATTAACCCATAAATTGCCTATTTATTATATTTTATTGGTTTTTGGGTCATTTATTCCCGTTTTTAATTATCAATAAATTTGCGGTAAATTCATATTTTTATATGTAACACGTCTTAAATCTTTCTACTTTAATTTCTTTCTGCAAAATTATTTAAAGGCTTTTTCTTTTTGAGTTACAAACATTAATATACACATGGAATTTTATCCAACTTTCTCAAAATAGCATTTTAATTATCAGTTTATAACATTATAGTGACTCACAATTTCGATAAACTTTAGAGTTAGGCCGAACTGCTTTGAATTTTTTCATAATTTGGTGTTAAAAAATATAACGCAAAGTTTTAGTCCAATTCGTGATCCGGAGGAGTGGTTACCTTCCTAGTGAGTAATAAACTGAACTATGCAACCGAACATTAATGTGTATTTTTCAACTTCAAGAATATGGAACATTCTATATCTGCTTAAAAGAGATTATTCTTTTGACCAAGAATTTTAATTTTATGGTATTACATTGGAAAAAAATTGATAATTTTGAGTAAATCTATTGTTGAATATTCATTAACAAATATTAATAATGGTAAACAAATATTTAGTTGATTTAAATTCATGTTTAGCTGAATTAATTAAATAGTTTTTGAACTAATTAAATATTTTGTTGTTTTCAAGAAATATTTGTTAGAGTATTCAACAAAACATTTATTTTAAATATACAAGCTTTTTCAAAGTAGAAATATATTATTTAAACTCACCTTTTAATCGTTTTGTAACGCATATCGGCTATATGAACTCAAAATTTATTTCTTAAAAGAAAAAAAAGAGACATTTTCGTTTTCTGTGTGCACCAGGAGCCGCCGCAGCTCTCGTAGCCGTAGTCGTCGCAGCAGCCGCTCCAAGTCGAGGGCACACTCGAAATCCAAATCAAAGTCCAAATCCAAGTCTCCTGAGCGCAGTCGCTCACGTTCCAAGTCCAAGTGAGTACCTGGTCCCAACTTAAATTGCTTCTTTTATAATCTTTATTTTGCTCTACGCCTATTTTGATTTACTTTTATATTTTATATTATTTCATTCTTGTCCACTGCTGTTCCCTGAGCCTGTATGCTATTTCGATTTTACATTAGATAATGCAATATCTAGTTTTAGTTCTGTAGATGCTTGATTTCTTGTTAAATTAATATTATAACTTTCTGTATGAAATTGTATATTTAATAATTATAATATTCTCAATATTAAAAATATATTTAACATAAAAATTTATCATATTTTAGGTCAAGAGATCGCTCTAAGTCCAAATCTAAGTCAAAGAGCAAATCCAGGTCTCGCTCCAGATCCAAGAATGACAGGTCAAAATCTAGATCTCAATCAAAATCGAAAGCTAAATCACCATCAAAGTAAGAAAATACATGCATTATCTTAAAATTGTTTTTATTGGATTACAGAAGTCTATTTTATTTGACATAAATTAATTTTGATAATACCAATGTAAAGTTTTTGAATTATAAATAATTCTGTTTATAATTTATATGATTTTTGTGTTATAATAGGGAAAGATCACGAGAAAGCCGTGAACGCTCGAGGGGCGATAGATCCAGATCACCATCAGGTAGCAAACATAGCAAGAGTCGCAGCCGCTCTCCATCTCCTATGAACGGCGACAAGTCACCAAAGAAAGATAAAGAAGACGATTGAACCACCGCCTAGACTTCGCACTTGAATTGGAAAAGGAATAACTTTTTTGCCGATTTTTTTTTACAATTGAGAATGAATAATACACAATTTAAGAGCCAATAATCTTTAGCCAATCGTCGAATTCAGGGAATAACCTCGCGCGTGAATAGCCATTTTTACATACTTACTATTATTAACTGCATAACATTGTTTATTATAATTCTGTTCAATTTTAAAATACAAGAACAGCAAATTACGTAAAAAGAAATTTTTTTACGTATAGATTTATTAAAATTCTTATTGAATTCAGGACTATGAATTAAAAATAAAATTGTACAGAGGTGGTGCGTTGAATCTTGAACGCTACTCAGGTTAGAGTAGATTTTTATGTATTGATGTATATCTTCTGTAAGATGACCAGTAGGAACCGAAAAGAAAACTAATGTGAGAAATAGCTGATGTAGAAAAGTTTTCTAAATTATGAATAATGGTACACGTGCTATTTTATAAATTCGTATTCACTAGAAAATTATTTTTGAATATAATAATTTTTTTAAGTAGGAAACCTCCATTGTATACATGAGCTGAATTAAATGGAAAAAGTAACATTAAAATTAGTGAGCGACAATTGAGAGAATTTCTTATTAAATAGATTCTAATGTAAAGAAAAAAAGATTCACGTTTTTTTCCTTTTTGAGGTTACCCTTTCCATGTCATAGGAACATCCTGGCTTTTTGTATATATCCCTATTGCACTACTTTAAGAAACATTAATGTGATGTGTATTAAATATAGTGCTAAGTCTTACTATCGTGAATAAAAAGAGATACCCTAAAAATGAAATATAGACTACATTGTATTTGTGCTGTTTTAATGTTATATTTATGAACGAAAGTATAAACTTTCATAAATAATGTTTCAGGTAGTATCAGGGAATTGTTAATTTTTCTATTAAAAAGAACCGTTTACTTCACCTCTATTTGACTAATAAAAACTGATTTGTTCATATTTCTTCTTTTACTATTAATAAAGAACATTAAACTTTGGAGACGTACGTTATATTATTATGAGCATATCAGAAAAACTATATTTCTCTGAGTAAATTTATATTGAAAATTAATTATTAAAAATAAAGTCAATTTGTAAACTAGATTGTTGTTTTTTTTACTGTTATATTATATAAGTCCAATATATATTTTTTTAAAGAAATCATTTATTTATGAACATTCTAATTCCAATTGTTATAGTATAAGTAGTTTATTTTATTTACACTAATGCTTGTACGTAACGTAAACTTGATGCTCAGTATCGTTAACTTATGAAAAACTTTCCTTATTTAATAAATATAATTACTGCTACATAAATATTCATTAAGTCTAAAAAACTAAAAATTTGTATGTTCAGTTATTACGTGGAAGAATTTAAGTATGTCCCATTAAAATAGCTGAAAATGTATGTTGCAAATCACAATATTATCATATTTTCAGTGCAGGACATGCTATAGAATTACGAAGATTAAGATTCAAAAATGATAAACAATTCCTAACTTCCGTAAATACAAGTCAATTCAAAATTAATTATTTATTTTTGTGTAAAATCGTTATTGCTAACGAATTTGATACCATGAACATACAAATTTATCAATATTAAGTGAATTATGTGGCACTAGTGCGGAAATGTATTTTACACACTCAAACGTGTATGTAAAATTTTTGCACAATCGATTAGAAATAGTACATTACGCAACTAGTGGGCGAAGGAGATTATCTCGACGAGGGTGACAATCGACAAACGAGTAGATAATCTGAGCGCACGTGTTGCGTACAATATTTTTCCATACAACGTGCGCACAGGCCGATAATGCACGCGTATGTGTGCGTAAAATCGAAGTTTGCGCACGGAGTGTGGAAAAATAATATTATTCTGGTATTTTCTGAAACAATTTTTAAATAAAAATTATACTTTTCGACACTTGGCGTAGAGCGCATGGGGCGTTGCTCGCTTCGCTCGGGTAAAAAACGCCCCATACGCTGAAAATCAGTACATCAGTGTCGAACAATATATCTTTATACCACGAGAGCCTAAAAATCATGTCAAACTTGCAATTTTTAGGCTAGAGTAGTATAAAATATATGTATCGAATCATTCAATAAGTATTTCAAATAAAATTAATATTACATCACTATTAAAAAAGAATGCTAATATTTTTTTCCCAGTAATAAATGTTCGAGGGTGAAAAAATAACACTATTCTTCAGCAAAGATTTGAAACTCAGAATTCTGTTTTCATTTCTACACCGAATGATAACAAAATAAGTGAAGGAAATTTACTGGTTTTTTGATTTTCGATGAATTTCTTTTAAAATTTTTGTATATATTATACGAAATAGCATTATTTATACGTGGTTGAAATTTCAAGGAGCTGCAAGAACCTTCCCGAAATAGAGAATTTTTTCCTCAGTTTTAACTTTGAACACGTATACCCTATAGTAAACCATGCGAACAGACATTTTTTATTATACCGTAAGAACTTTTCGAGGAATATATTAAAAAAACTAATATATTGTTGAAAACAGTGGCATGTATATTATACTCTAAATATAGGATGCTTGACTTTCCCGTTTTCGAGTGCTTAACTGTAATGTACAAAGCATTATTGTTTTGTTGAAATCATCTCTATAAGCATTTCCCTCTCTCGCGTAAGCGTTCTGAACTTTTGTTGCCAATTGTAGCAAGTGAACCTCCTTAGAGATGGTAAAGAAAAGAAAGACGAATAGCTATATAGGAATAAATATTGCAGATACTCCTGAGACACCAAGACACAAAAAAAGAGAAGCTAAAAGTAAAAGAACTTTAGTCAAGCGTTGTATGAGTCACGAGTGTGTCCAACGTCCACTCACCACCAGTCTCCCTTCGCATTTTCACAACGACGCACACATATAGGTACAGTATACATGGTAGCCGTATTTTGGTAATATATTATACCTACTTATATAAAATACAGTAATATGCAACGATGACGCAATCAAATGGATGTGTGCATATGTGAATTCTTTCCTTGTATAAGTATTAATACAATTTTGTTAATTTTAACTAAAAACTTGTTTGATAAAAATTCACTAGAAAATAATCAAATGAGATAATAATAATGCATCAATAAGGTCCTAAATGCGAAAAATGTTTCTACAGTTGGGGTACTCGATCTGACTTTTAATTATGTTAACCGATTTCATGCAAAATTATGTAAAAAATTAATATATTTATTTAAACTTTAATTAATTACATTAAAATCCAAAATATTGACAACAAATATCTTATCTAATACGTTTTAAGTACATCACACTTATACTTTACCAACTTATCTTTTTTAAATATCATTTCTTTACCTTACTGTACTTTATCAGCTTTTTTCATTCAATCATAATGTTTATATATAACATATATTATATATAAACATACATAATACCTAAGATATACGCACTATATATACATAATATAATTTTTTTTTCATTTATGTATATACTTATGTATAAGGGATGATTTAAAAGTGTTCATATTGGGAAATCATAGCAATCTAAATCGGTATTATGATTTTTATTTCTTTTATTGCAAAAAATAATTAGTCTAAAAACATATATATTAATATTTTACTGGATTGAGTGACGTGTTTACTTTTGCACTAATGCAAATCAATATTATAGGTATTTTAATAAATATAACAGTCTACGAAATGTACGGATTTTTTCAAACATTAGTCAGCCCGCTGCTATAAAATTATCCATGTGATTACGTTCTTTCAAATGCACAATAAAGCCAGAAGACCACTTGAAAGCGCATCATCGGCAATTGGGCCGAAAAGCGGCAATTTGGAAGCGCGCATCGATCGTCCGAGGGTCTCGAGTTGCCACGCTGCACCGACAGTCCGACAATCGGCTCGGCACTCGGCACTCGGCTGCATTCTACTCGTGGCAGGCGACAGTGTACGCATCAACGTACACTGCCGTACACGCACCGGCACAGTCGATACGCCCGATCCGATACGCACAACGGCACAACCACCATAACATGTCCGCGGCGGGCAGCCAATGCATATAGTATATGCAATATAGCGACTGTATCGCGAGCGAGCAGTACATTAAATTACGCAGGCGCGAGAGGGGAGGAAGGATTCGAAGCCGGAGAGCGCCGACTGCCGAGTGGGCGCTGTGGGCCTGTCCCCTGCTCCTCCAGTCAGCGAGCCAGCCGTGAGCCGCTTCAGCCGCTTCAGGTCCTACTTCTCTGTTCTCTTCCACAGTTTCACTTCCACCTCCCACCCGCCGCCTGTCTCCCCGCACGTACGTGAGCCTGAGCGTGTGTGAGTCTGTCCGCAGTCGCTGCCGTCGCTGGCTGT
>UELV01000110.1:0-10721 GCA_900490015.1 Megastigmus stigmatizans
TCTCTCTCTCTCTCTCTCTCTGACGCTCTGTGTTCGCGATGTGCTCTCGGCGCCTGGCAAGACTGTGTCAAAGTCGGGCGGTGCATATGCTTCGCTTGCACATTGCTCCGCGTTGATATTCTCCGTCGGCGCCTCCCTGTCAGGCGGTCTCGGTGGCCAGCTGGGATCAACGCCCATTTCGCTACCTGCTTGCGCGCTACTGGAGCTGTCGGTTTTACTCTGCCCTTTTCTTTTTTGTTGACGATTTCTGTCTACATCTCGACTATCCTCTGTTTCTCTGCGCTGATTATCTGTCGAGTGTATCTCGAATAACGGAGTGTAGTGCAAATTTTCCAGATGCAAATGTAGAAAATTTTGCGAGAAATTTGCAACAAAAAGTGCGTATATGTATCCTACAAATTGTTTCTTTAAGTGTACGCAGACATTTTGGTTGTACTCTTTCGAGAATATATATATATATGCAACTGCGGTTTCCGTACTGAGTGTTAGACGAGAGTATCTTCTTTGTTTCATCTGGAGTTTCGCTATACATCATTGTTGGGGCGTCCAGTAATTGTCTGCGCAGTTGAGGAGCGGTGATATCAAGGCTTTTTAATTTTAATAATGAAAAGAAGGGGTAGTTTCCTGGTGGATTTACGGGAATATCAAAATCTTGAATAAATTTCTTGTCTCTTTCCCTGTATTCTTGGCTTTCCTCGTACGTAAGCAATAGTGCCCAGCTCTGTATTTCTCCGTACGAAATCGTTTCCCCGTTATCTTTAGATTTTTGACTTCCTTGAAGTTTTCTATAAGTCTCCTAATTTCCCTTCTGTTCGGGCTTCGCTTATCAAAGATTTCGCGTCAATTTTCTCCAATACGCCTTTTAGTGGACGATGTTGTTTTTGCAAGGTTAATCTTTTTCTTTTCTTTCTTCTTGCCGTTTTTTGTTTTTTCGAGCTAATCACTGACATGCTTCTCTCGGAAATTTCCATCTCCTCCGCTGTTTTTAGCGATTTGTGTGCTCTCGGATTGATGGAGCTGTTCGAGTCTGTTTCTATCTTTTCTTTGGCCTTTGTTTTCGCATTTCGTGCCGCTCTTGTAGCGAGAAGCCGGGCCGGTGGTGCTTCAATATCGGGCTCTTCTCCCTCATTTTCTTGCCTGCTCGCTAGCTGATATAGCTCGATGCATGGGAGCTCTGGATTATTTTCTCCCTCTGCAATCACTGAGTTCCGTGAGAGCGCGTCAGCGTTATTTAGTTTGCCTGGGCGATATATTATGTTGAAGTTGTATCTTCGTTGTTCCGTCTTCAGCTTGTTGAACCGCAAATCTGTTTTTTTTTTCGACGTGTGATAGTGTTTTAGCGGCTCATGATCGGTAACTACCGTGAATTTTCGGCCATGTAAATAAGGTCTAAATTGCTCCTTTGCGAACACTATTGCTAATAGCTTCTTGTTGAATGTTGGATAGCGAAGTTCGCTACCGTTCAGGCATCTTGAACTCAAAATTGCGCCTATTGCGTAATCTGACGCGTCCGTGATGACGATGAACGGCTTTGCAAAATCGGGAACCGCCAACAGTAGCTCGCTGCAAAGTGCCTCTATTAATTTTTGAAAAGCTTCCTCTTGTTCTTCTCCCCAGTTGAATTTTGCGTTTCGTCTTAATAGTTGCGAAAGTGTCTCAATTGTAGCGAAACGGCGATAATGGCTTACGAGCTCCAAAAATTGTTTTATTTTCTTGATACTCGTTGGTGTTGGGTATTTTCGTACCGCCTCCACCTTTTTCGGATCTGTTTTTATTTGTCCGTCGCCAACTATGTGTCCCAAAACACGAGCTTCACGTTTCAAAAATTGGCACTTTTTCGATTCTATCGTCATATTTGCGTCTTCTAGTCTCTTGCGAAGCCTGCGAAATCGCGTTCCATGATCTTTCAAGTCTGTTGCAAAGATCATGATGTCATCTAAATGTACCTCCAGTTCGCGCCTTTGCAAGCCTGCAAGTGCGAGGGACATCGCTCTCAGAAATTTATTTGGCGATTCACTGAGCCCCATCGGTATTCTTTTGTATTGGTATTGGCCGTGCGGTCCAGCAAAAGCCGTTTTGTGCCTATCTGTTTCTTCTATTTCAACTTGACAAAATCCTTGTCTGAGATCGACAACTGTGATGTACCTTGATGCTGCTAAGTGATCTAAAATATCGCTCTAGAATGGGAGCGGGTGGTAGCTGCCGACATTTATTTCATTTAAGAGGCGAAAATCCATGACCACGCGCCAGCACTTATTTCCTTGCGCGTCCGGCTGTTTTGGCAGGATCCATGTATTTGATGAGTATTGAGATGTGGATGGCTCAATAATGCCTTGATTTAATAATTTGTCGATTTCGGTCTCCATTTGCTCCTTTAAAGCAGGCGGATATCTGACATGCTTCCCTTGCACTGGTTTACTCGACGTCGTCTCTATTTTATGTTTTATCAAGTGCGTTGCGGTCAGTGGTTCTCCTTCCAAGCCAAGCACATATGGATTTTCTCGAATTAATTCTCGCACTTGATGAATTTCGTCCTCGTTGCAGTGGGATGTATCTACTTGCTGCATGATTTTTTCCGTTCTTTCTTCTATCTCTTCGCGCTTGTGGCTCTCATTTGTTTCAAACAAGCGCCCGATGAATGCTTTAGCTTCCCTTTGTTCTTCCACTTTGTCGTCCTTACCAACGATTTTAAAATTTTTATTTTCTGTAGTTACGCAAGCAATCAGGTTCATTTGAGGAACCTGGATTTGCACCTCCTTGGCCGTTGTGTTGATACTGTGGTGCCGACGCTGACGGGAAGCCGAAATATGCCTGCGTTGTCAGCCTTTGTTGGTGATTTGTATGCTGGTCGAATTGCTGCTCTATCTGCTGTTGTCTGTGATCTAAAATTTGCGTGTTCGGCGTCAAAGTGGATCCCAAGACTTGCGCTTGGAGTAACAGGTCCAAGAACGGAGTCTTGTTTGACACATTAGTCGGGTGCTTGTCTGCAGTTTCCATTAAGCCTTGCGCATTCGCCGGCATACTCATGTTGATTTGATGCATGGTTTCCGCGTTGCTTTCTAGCAAAAACCGCTCCGTATTCGGTGATGGCCTGTGCGAAATTCTTCGATTTTCCACTGTCTCGTAGAGGTCTTCCTCTGAGCGGTCGCAGCGCAACTTATTATAATTGTATACACCCTCCCGAATCGCTGCTCTTGTCTTCTCGTCGTATTTTCGCAAAATCCGTGTGTATTCGCCTGTATTAGCGCTAGTATGTTCGTCGTACATGTACTCGTCTGACTGCGCTTCGTCACCCCTGTCGTGACTTCCGGCGAGAAAGAACGTGCGCGGTCCCTCGATTTTTCCCGCTTCGCGTTTAGAACTTTATTCTACCTTTTTCTTTTCGACCGCGTGAAAATTCGTGCGAAAGCCATTTCCTTTTTCTAACTTAAATTTAGTGTGTTTTGCTTGCCCGCGATTCCTACTTTAACTGGAGGGAGCTGGAGAAACCTCCCTCGGACGCGATAACCCACGGGGACGTAATTGTTTGATATTGAAGAACGAAAAATTGGACCTACCTTAGTGCAGCAATTTGAATTGCGAGGATCGCTGAGAAGATTGCAATTTCCTTATTCATCCTTCCTTCCTTCCTTCCTGTCTTCTGGTTTCTGCTGGTTCTGTGGGGTACCTGGCCCGCCGTAAATTCACTGCTGTGTTTATTGATTCCCGCACTTCTGTGTCTCACGCACGCTGTTCTTTGCGTTAATTTAAAGTGACTTTAGAAAAAAAAATTTCCCGAAAGGGGAATAAAATCCCCTGTATAAAACTTGATGAACGAAAGTAAAAAAAAATTTCCGAAATAACCGTGCGCTCCGAGCGCTTGCCTCTCAAACACCGCACCCTTAGCACCAATGTTACGTGGGGATGTTCGCGGTTCGGGGTCATTTATCGGGGATTGAAATAAATAAGAACGGTGATTCAGTATAACTCGTGTATTCAAGCTCGGTTGCTTGAGAGAGAAGTCGTTCGCGTCGCGGTGTCGTCCAGACTCCTCGAGTCGCGTTCCTCGCGGCTCGAGCTAGACTCAATTCCCGAAGTCTGTCCACCTGAAGGGGGGGTTGGACCGCTTATCTCGCGTGATAATCCAATTCGGCGGAGGGCAGGTGTCAAGTAGGCGCTGCTTGCGCGTGTGAATGCAGCAACGTACATGACAATGGCTATTTAGCTATTCGGACACTGATAATTGAAGAATTTTACAAACGTGTAAACCATAAAAAAGGTTAACTATAGTTGTGAAGTTTTATAAACCGGATAAAACTCAAAATTTAGAATCAATATTTATTACTTTTCAGTATTACCATAGATTTTTTTTTCAATGTTTGATTAACGATTTTAAAATCCTGGTTTTAAAGACTTAAAAACTCAAATATATTTTTAACTGCTAGAATAAAAATTCTCAATATTTAAAATTATTTTTAATATCTTCTAAAGTTGAATTATCTTGAATATGTCGTAATAAAAAATTTTCTAAAAGAATATTATTTTTCAACAATCAGAACAATTTTTTCATCAATACAACAAATTAATTTTTTTTCATATAAATAAAAAATAATTCAATCAGTTAAATAAGGTAAAATATCTTAAAACTAAATATAACTTCAAAGGTCGAAAATTCGATTTGCGCATCTACGTGCTGGTGACGTCTTTTAATCCGCTGAAGGTTTGGCTGGCTCGAGAAGGATTTGCTCGTCTCTCAGGCGAACAATTCTCACTGGAACGAATTGATGACTGTCGGGTACATCTGACCAACATGTCGATTCAACTAAAACCCACGAAAGAACCGTCGAGGATCGAATCATCTGATAGTGAGGAAACAGTCAAAGAGGACGAAGAGGATGAAGACAACGAGGATGACTACGATGAATTGGCGCGGATTAAGTTACGACGCAAGTGGCCGCTGCGTCACCTAAGACAATACCTGACTACTCATCATGGTGACGCCTTAGTTGATCAACTCCTGCGGAATATTGCTGGTTGGTATTAACCTTTCCGTACTTGTGTAGTCTGTAAGCTTTTCGAAATTTAGTTTCTTATTCTTTATTATTTCATTATTAATTCATAATTAATTCGTTATATGTTCCTAATAGCACAAGACGTCAAAAAGACGTTTCTTTGCGAAAATGGGTCTTTTAAAAAGGTTCAAAAAACGTCAAAAATACGTTCTAAAGTGATCCAAAATGTCCTAGTATTTCGTAAAAAGTAAGACATTTATTCTAAGTTTTTTTTTAACTTTATACAAAAGACGACCTCGAACGATATCTTTTCCACGACGTTTTAGTAATGTCTTTTTAGTTTCCTAAAGAGAAGTACGTCTCTTATATTACATCCAATAAGTGTCAAGAAGAAGCCGTGAAAGTGACTCGATATTGTCGATAAAATGACGTCCATAAAACGGCATAAAAAGTACGTTACGCATCCGAAGCTTTAACACAGTGTCAAAAGAACATCTAAAAAACGTCGTCATAGCAACCAGTAAAACATATATTATTATTGATGATTTATAATTTATCGTATTATCGAAATTCTTAATATTATATTCAATAACACTTATATTAATGTTCGCACCCTTTAAATTTTTTGTAATCAAATTGAACTCTTAAAATTTTTTTCTTGCACTCGGGACTCGCACCGATTCACTTTGAGTTACGACACATAAACTTAGCTATTACGCTACGCCACGCTTGTAATGTAATGTTTTGATTTCGCCGATAAAGTAAGTTTAAATCAAGTTTTATGAAATGTCTGTTCTTAAAACCATTATTTAGTGTTTATAATATTATAAATATTAAAATATTCAAGATTTTAAATTATTAACAAGAAAATATGAATATCTAGATATAGATAAAATAGAAATTTGCATTTGTCTATTAGTTTTATCTACAGGATATGTTGCACATCGAGATAGAACATGATTTTTCGTTCAAAAAGATCAATAAAATAATTAATTATAATAAGGAACTTTTACAATAAACTATTATACTTTTTCTTGATAACTCATTCAATAATTTTGTTACATGCGTACTTTTACATATGGCCGGTTCAGTTGATGAAGCTGCCATTGCGTCCGAGCTTGAAGAGATGTGCCATTTCGTCTGAATTCAATGAAATGTGCCATTCCGTTTGCGCTTAAAGAAAAGTGTTATTTCGTCCGAATTTGAAGGAAGGTACCATTTTGTCTCCGCTTAAAAAATGGTCTCATTTCGTAAGTAAATTTTAGGCCGAGAATTTTGTAGTGGTAACTATGCTGCCAACAAACTCGCATTGATTTAATGAGCATAAGATACTACACTACTGTGAACTTTTTTATGTTTTGAGAGAAATGACTAACCACTTGCACAGTCCACAATTCCTGCACTTTTTTTCATAAAACCTCTTTTTTAAACGGCACGAAAAACATAAGGGATTGTCCTCACATGAGACGTAATCCATTAAATTCTACGATAGCGAGCGGGAGAGACGTGCTCTTCAAGCAGACTTCCCTCTCGCGCTCATAGGAAGAGTGAATTGAATAGTAACTTTATTGGCTTATTTTTTAATACATTGCCAACGATATATGGAATAGGAAATGTGCTCCTTAGTACGGTCGTCGCATCGTTTAACGTGTACAGTTTATTTTTATTAATTTTGGCTATTTAAGATATTTATGGGTAATAATATAGTTTCTAGCATCTGTAGTAGGTATTAAAGATACTTTTACAAAATGTATTATAAATCGAAGGTGTATTATACATAAAAATGACGAAAAAATTGATTTTTTTTCATTATATATCTAATATAAAGTATAGATTATTGCAAACCTAAAAACATTATAAAGCATAAAATCAAAAAAATAAAAAAGTTATAGGCATTTAAAGAATAAAATCGTAAACGGGAAAAATTACGAAATAATGATTTTTTTTCATCATTGCAGTTTTATAAGTCACGATATAATATTTTTTATACAAACTAGATATTTTTGTATTTTGAGAAGCTAAAAGTCATTTATGTGTGGTAATTAAGCGCCCCTTAAAATAATTTTCAATAAGGAAGGTACTGAGATCAGGTAAACATTTCAGTTTCATTTGTGACCGGTGTGATATGAAGACAGTGTTTCTATCTGTGATTTTTTTTCCAGGCATAAAAGAAAGAAGTACATCTTTGACTGATTATGCTGAAGTGGAATGATAAGCCTTGAATATACTTATTCCAGCAGTTGATTTGTAAGTACCTAGTTCAAAGTATTTAAAATTATTTGATTTCTCTTATATTGCGTATTTTTTATGTTTATACTTATTCATGATAAATTAATTGATATATAATTGCCTTTCAGGTTATCCGAAAGGAATCTTTTCAGAGTGAATGGAAACTATTTACTTTTAAAAAAATTATATCAAGCATTATATTACTATATAACATTAAATTAATTTATCTCTTCTTTACATTTTCAGCGTAACCTGCAGCTTGAACAACTTAATGGATTTTAATGCATGAGGTCTTAAATTTCAGATTTTTTATGCTATTTCCTTCAGAAGCTATTTAGGTAAGCATAAAATATTATTAAAATATACCTATTAGCATATATGTGTCAAAATATGTACACCTGAATATTACTTTACTGCTATGTTCATGAAATAATATTTCATGCTACAAATAAGTATCCCATATAGCTTCAGTAGGAAATAACCTATATAACCTTTAACTTAAGACTTCATAAATCAAAATCCATTAAGCGGTTGAAGCTGCAGGTTACGGCAGAGCAAAAAATGTTTGAAATGGCATATATATGGAACTAACCATCAAAGGAGCCATAGCCAGGTAATTTTAAGAAAAAAAGTTATATTCTTCACCACTAATATATCTTAAACATAAGGATATTTTTATTATTTTTCTTTTTTCAGGGCAAAGAAAAAAAACTTTTTAGGGTATTTACCCCCTTAACTAAATAAACAAAACAATGATCTTGTAAGTAAAAGAGAAATCACTGAGTATAAAATTATAAAATATTGCAAAATATAAATAGGTATCCACATTTTTTATTGCAGAAGATAAAAATGATTATGTAATAAAACGATACTGGAATGGTTAGTCATTCCTTAATGCATAAAAAATTTACAATATCGCAGTATTTCATATTTATTATATTTCATACTAAATTTCTTACGAAATGAGACCATTTTTTAAGCGGAGACAAAATTGCACCTTCCTTAAAATTCAGACGAAACGGCACTTTTTATCAAGCGCAGATGAAATGGCACATTTCATCAAAATCAGACGAAATGACATATCTTTTCAAGCACGGACGTAAAAAGTATAATAGTTTATTGTAATAGTTCCTTATTTATAATTAATTATTTTATTGATCTTTTTGAACGAAAAATCATGTTCTATCTCGAAGTGCAACATATGCCGTAATTAAAACTAATATTTAAATGCAAATTTCTATTTTATCTATATCTAGATATTCATATTTTCTTAGTTGAAGCACCTTAGTTGAAGCTATATCAAAATGACACCTGTTTTCAATATCATGATAATTGATCGTGTAAGCTAAAACATTACGCAATAATACAATAATACTAACTGTTTCGTTTTCGTCTCCCTAATATTATAATTATCTAATTAATTTGATGGATCTCTATCACTTGATATTCTGATAGAGTATATGCTATAAATGCATGGTTAGAATTATTTGTTTATATCAATTAACTAATAATTTTAAAACTAATTATAAGTAAATGAGAAACTTTTTTGATAAACTGTTGCGTGCAGGTTTCTATGTATAATATTATATGTAAATGCGTATCACGTTTGCATTCTAATTCGCAGTAAAATCGATTATAAATATGATAAACCGTGATTGTTCTTTATATGTACCACTAAATTATACAAAACAATCGTACTCTGAACCTTAATCATATATGACAGCATTTAAACATTTTTGGTATTGTTTAATTAAGATTCTCAATTATGTAAATAATTGCAAAATATATTAAGCGAACAAAGTATTTTTTTCCGCATAAGACCTTCAAACATAAAATACGACAGGATCTACTGACTCACGAGATGGGGGTAAGAAAAGGAGTCTAGAGATCTAAAATGATATATTTTTATTGAGAAAGTATGTACAAAAGTCTCGCTTACTCGTCAAAGCACAAACTGGCACGCCAATGGAAAAAAGATTCGCTCTCTCTCTCCCTCTTCTTCTCCCTCCTCTCCCTTTCCATCCCCTCCCTCTCTCTCTCTCCCACCCTCCATCCCTACCGCTCTGTCTCTCTCTCTCTTTATTTTCAACTCTATAAACTTGTTGGATATTTTTTAATTATTATTTTTTGTAAATATTGCTGCGTTTTATTTATTTTTATACGCAATTTGTACTTACTTTGGTGACCAAATGAGGTTATACCAGCTTTTTCTTCACTGCGGTCAAATTCTTCGGCTAGCGTTACAGGTGCGGATATGGCTGATTCATCACCTGCACAATTTGATATTTTTGCAGTTGATTTTAATTAACTGAGGACTCTATTCGGAGCGACATGCCAGAGATGGGCGCGAATATTCGCGCCCACCTTAGTGTTAATCGGAAGGAATTGAATGTGTCCCTTTTGGGCATTCAGCGCGACATTGCTGAATTGAGTCAGCGGTTGCGTCTCTCGATTCGCGTGTGGAAGCTCTTGAGAATGCGGGGACGGCGCGTGACTCTTCCAATGCCGCTGACGGCGAGGTGGAAGCCTGCGAAATCCTTCTCTCAAGTATCCCTCGAGCAGTGGCACTTGATAGTACAACTCTTTCCAGCCACGTACTGACGTTTCTTCCGATACCTCTTTTCGTTGGATCAATTTTACTCATTCGTGAGTGGACTGCGGGTGCATCGGCTTCGGGAATTGCTTCTGATGCAGCTGCGTCAGCATATCGAGGCATTGTCATTTGCTTTTCCTCGGCTGCAGCTCGGGACCATGTCATATCGCGCGAATTATGTTATTGATCGTGAGAGAGCCCGATCGCAGGTGATGGAACACATTCAAAAGACACACACAACGAAATATAAAATTTAAGTAGTTTAAGATTCTTTTTATTGACACCCCTCTTTACAGCTTGAATATCCGACAGAGAGTAACCCGTCGCCGGTACGATGGTAGTATTAGGTGCACAACTTTGCTTCCGCCGATTTTTTCGAAAATTTGAGGCTTTATTCTGAAAAAGTGATTAGCTGTTTATGATTCAAAGTACTGTCCGTCACTAGCTACTACTTTTTGCCATCTTTCGGGCAATTGTCGGATACCATCTCGAAAAAACGATGCGTCTTTTGAGGCGATCCACAAATCGATCCATTCTTTGACTTCTTCATAAGAATGGAAATGCTGCTCAGCTAGGCCATGTGCCATCGATCGGAACAAATGGTAGGCGGAAGGAGCAATGTCTGGAGAGTACGGCGGGTGGGGTAAGACTTCCCATTTTAGGGTTTCTAAGTATGTCTTGACGGGTTTTGTGACATGTGGCCGAGCATTGTCATGTTGCAGGATAACTTTATCGTGTCTCTCTTGATACTGTGGCCGTTTCTCCTTCAATGCTCGACTCAAACGCATCAATTGCGTTCGATACCGATCCCCTGTAATAGTTTTACTCGGTTTCAACAGCTCATAATACACCACACCGAGCTGGTCCCACCAAATGCAGAGCATAACCTTGGCACCGTGAATATTCGG
>UELV01000111.1:0-10785 GCA_900490015.1 Megastigmus stigmatizans
CTGCAGGGGGAGGGAGGGGAACGGGGTGGAGAAGCAGGCGCGAGCGACGACGGAGCCAACGACCGCCGAACGACCAGAGCCTCGGCAACAGCTCGCATACTCGCCCGACTCTTGGAAATTATTTCGGAAGCATAGCAGCAGCAGCAGTAGCCGCGCTCGTATAATTTCGTGCGCGAAACACGCCGAGGATCCCGAAAACGTAAGTAAGGCGGGACGCGCGCGAAAGAAACTTTAATGATTGCAAAAGTGGTAGACTCACGGCTCTGCGCGCACGCGAACGATTCGCGCACACTCTCTCTCTCTCTCTCTCTCGCTCTTTCTCTGCACGTGTATATAGGAGAGGCCGCCGCCGCCGCCGCCGCTGCAGCACAAATTTAGCAGCTTGTTTCTTTGCTTGACTTTTTTTTTTCTTTTTTATACCTCTTATCGCTCTTCCGTCATGTATACTGTAATGAGAGAGATTCTTTTTATCGCGAAACCAGATTAATCATACATTTCGAGCCGAGATAGCGACCTTTTTTCTGCGTACAATATAAAGAAACGTTTTATTTCTCTTTTGTTTTTTTTTTTGACCGTTCCCTATTTGTATACCCCTTCTCGTAACTTGTAGGACTCTTGGCTCCGCTTTTTCGCCTCGACAGTTCCTGCTTTTGCTATATTCAATCACGCAGAATAATTAGTGCACTCTTCTTTACGATGATTCTAACCCTTTTTTTTCTTTCTCTACCGCGAATCACGTGATCGATACGTTTTATGAGCTTTTTTTCATTTCGAGAAGTAAAGGAGCCTCAGCTTTATACGATAATTCAATCTTTTTTATCGCGATTCCTTTTAAAATAACTATCGATGCTTTCATAAAATTACAAGTAGGTATATATATCTCCACAATTAAAATTAATAGCGAACCAAACAGATCTTAATAAGTTCCTATAATTATATATTCTAGAATTTAAATTTATTAATACCGTATTTTTGAATTATTCACCATAAATAAAATATAACTATATAGGTGACATTCGCATAAGTTCGAACTACTTTGTTAGGACTACCTAATGATCGACTCCGTGAGATATTAAGAAAATGTTTTCAAATACTCGAGCAGCTGTAATTAAGACGATAATATATGTGAGATCGTCGATTCCATATATTTAAGCAATAGTTCATCGAGAGTCTAAAAATGTCAGACGACCTGACATTCCTTTTTCCTTCCCTGCCACGAGATACCCAAGATGTTAACTCATTTCATCTCTATATTATACACGCAGAAAGATAACCAATTCAAATATATAAGAACGCTAGAAAAGCAGCATTGCTGATCAAGCACATCAATATAATAAACAAATCGCCGCGAGTATATCAAATCTTTTTCATTAACCTTTTATTTCGGGAAATCTCATCTGATGCAGCGCATTTACATTCTACGGGCCTGGTAGACGTCGTCATGCAGGATTGAGGCCCAAAGACATTCGTTCCTTCTCCTTGTTGTGTCATCGGTCGTGCGCAGGTGAGGGTCACGTAATATCCCCGGAGAGATGAAAAATCGAATAGAATTCCTCGTGCGCGGCCGCTTTCGTCGAAAATACCTGGAATCGCTGTGGCTCTCGAGAAGTGTCTGGGCGCGACAAAAGGGTTATGTGTACACGTGTGTACGATTATATTACCCGCTTTAGATTGTATTATATGTGAGAAAGAGAGAGACTCGTTTAAATCTCGCCCTCGAAGGTTATCGCACTCTAGATATACCCTAGAGAGCGAAGAGCTGAGCGAAGATAGATAGATATAATAGTTTATTTCTAAATGGTCCACAAAAATAAAAGTAAATGATGATGTAATTTTACATAATTTTTTTTACAATTTCAATTTCATGTTAATTAAATTATACCTACTCGCTTAAAATATTGCACAATTCTTCCTATGATATCACTGTACACTTGATTTGTCTAAAAATGAGTCTTAAAATATTTATCGATCCTATACTTATGTAATATCACAGAGCGTCTTATGTTAAGGGGGTTATCGTGAAACAATCTTGTTCAAAGTTAATTTTATTTTAAAGCAGCTTAAAATTTGATTATTTGCAGTTTTAACTTCAAAAGCCTTTAAAGAAGTGGCATACTTGAGAAAATACAGAAAAAAGAGCAAAAAGTAAAAATTTAATTCAGTGACTGTACCATGATATAGATATACTATCGGCATTGAGAATAATAATCTTTAAGATGTATATCTTGAAAACGGTGAAGGCACGCTTCCTGAAATTTTTGTATGTTTTTGTAATCGCTGTCCCAAATAACATATTAGTTTTTTTCTAACTTTTCAAATAAACTTTAGAAGTTATGAGTGCAGAGTGAGAACGTATTATACATCTAGATGTCAGCCATATAAGCCACAAGCTAAAATTCATAACTTTACGAATTAATATCTAATTTCCGTGAAGATAGGACCTCTAAACATTTGGGAGTGTCGATGGTTTTGTTATTTAAAGAAATTCTCAAATAAACGATAAATCACGATAACCCCCTGAACCCTTAGAAGACCGCAATCCGTTTTTTGGCGTATATATATCATATACATTATACATAGTGTGTATTTTGGATATGTGGCGTTAGAATCATCAGCGACTCTAACAACTCTAACACGATATGTTTTATAACAGAAATTGTATCCGCCACATTGAATTCGAATATTTCTCAATTCAAAAATTTGGTACGTATTTGTTAGTTTTTGACAATCTAGACCGCCATATTAGATCCGCCATTTTGAATTTTAAAAATCTGACCTCAAATTCATAATTAGCTACCTCAAAAACCCCCTACTATGCATTTGGATATGAAAAATATCGGAGGAATATCGTATAAAATTTTTTTTGTCGCAATCAACATGTGCCTTTACCGTACTGGACCGGCATATGTTATTTGGCATAAGGTTATTGACAAACAAAAAGTGTCTAACTTCAAAAGTCGCATATTTTAGTACAAATCAAATTTCCATTATGATAAATATGGGTTTAAAGCAATTTTTTTTCATTTAAGGATGTACGTGAGTGGTATCAAGCTAATGGATTTTGTCCGCAATTTTTCTAACGGATCGAGCTGAAACTTTGGGAAATCCTTATTATGATATAGAATACAAAAAGTTCTTATTTTGGGCCATATCCATCGAAATGCTTCAAAATGGCACACCTGTTAAAAATCTCGTAAAATCGTTTATTAACTTTAACTTGAAAAAAGTTTTCATGAAGTGTAAAAAGACAAAGTTTAAGAAATAAAAAAAATACATCTTTTTTCTGTTGAACACTTTTCATTAAAATCAATTCCGTCCAAGATAAAAGTCGAGAAACGGTTAAAAACGCTTAATCCTTTAAATAAGGTAAAAAAGACTACTTTTTGGGTATTAACATAAAAAACATTAATTGTTCATAAAAGTCTTAAATGTAAAAGTTATAGAGCACAAAAAAGCGAAATTTTACATATTTATTTACATATTTATTGTTAACAGATACAACAGATCAATCACATTTTACAAACTATTTTTGCAGCTATATAACATTGGAGTGATCTACAATTTAGTTAGCGATTAACAATATAATTCAATTAAGAAAATTATGATGGATATTATGTGCCCAAATGCTATAATTAAAGACATGTGGAGTATTAAGTTATTATCATTTGGTTCCTTCAACTCATCATTTATTGAATGATTATCGCACGTTGTATTAACAACGACTTTGTCAATTCCAGATTGAAAAATCCTCAGCTGAACATGATAAAATTTTTCTATATATACGGAATTTTTTTCAAAAAAAAACACACAGCGGCTAGAGTAGAATATGGGTTTAGCAATTTTAGCTATTGGCTTTCCATAAATGGATCGATGCTTTTTTACAAACGCATTCGCTATGCCAAAAGTATTTATGCAAATTGCATATCTAGTGGTAAGTAGTATATCTTCACACCGTTTCATATCGCTTGTTTTTATTACATTCAAACTTATACTTTCCACATTTGGGTCTGGATGATCTTTAAAAATGGCATCCGTCCCGATATCTAAAACATAACTTTTAAATTGCGATTTATTTAATGCTTCAAAAGTATCAAAAGATACTTCACCTTGTATCAATGTGATATCCACAAACTTCAAATAAAAAGTGATAGAATATATAAAAAATAAAGCGGTAATAAAAAACACAACGTTTCGTTTGCCAAAATTTTGCGTATGAATTACTGATATCCCAAAAAGAATTTGAAAGACATTTAGTAATCTTAATTTTGTTTGATTATTGTTACATACATTAAGTAAAATATTTAATGACCAAATCATTGATGGAATAAGAAATATGTAAACAAATACGTCTAAAGAAAAAATATTTATACTTCTAATTGGTGTGATTGGTACTAGAGCAACTATATTTTCGCTAATGTATCCAATGTCGAAAGCAAGTGATTTTTCTATACGCTCTCCATAAAAAGCTGGCTGTACCATCATATTTAGTTTTCCGTTATCAAGTTTATTGAATACGCTTTGCAAAAAGCCTGCAATTGTTGTATTATCTTGATAAGTAGTCATTACGTATGAAAAATCTAGGCTTTCTACTACAAGATTCATCAAAGGTACATAAATGCCACCGAGTTTCTTTATTTTTGCACTATTATCCTTTATTATAATTAGGTAAGGATAGACATTATACGCTGGAACTTTGAGTTCATAATTATTTCCTTTTACCAGTTTATCAGGAAAAATTTTGGTATGAACATCGAAATTCAATGCACTGTAGAGGTCGTAAAATGGATTATAAAAGTGTAATAATGCTGTCAGCTTATTCAGTTTGTCATCTTTGTTAATTGTGACTATCGAAAAATCCAAAAATTTCTTCAACCAAGCATAATAAAGTACAAATTTAATATCTTTATCAAATAAATTTTTAGCGCATAATATAACTAAACATTTTGGTCGTGGATACTTTGATGGTATTGTGACAAAAAAATCTAGAAATTGGAGTAACTTTTTTAGGTTATCGTTTTTAGACCATTCAATTATAAGCAGTGATACATGTCTTTGATTTCGGAATAACAACGACTGCACAAATGTATTATTATTAATAAAACCAAATTTTTCGTAATTAATCGAAACAGTAGGAATGTGTTGAATTATACTGTGGAATGCAATTTTTTGTGGTGAAGGGTTATTGGAAAAAAGTGCTACTTGGTATGGTCGCTCATCTTCGTTGATTTTTTTTGTAAATGAAGATATTAAATCACTATTACTTTTAAATGCTAAACTTTGACTTTGGATAATAATTAATAGTAAAATATAATTTAATAAACACATTTGTAAATTTTCGTTTAAATAAGTAATGTTAATTTAGATTTGCAACAAATCAAAAATGAAATTTTATTATTTTTTTTTTTTTTTGATGAATAAGTATGACACTTGATTTTCAAATTCACTTCTAAAGTTATTTCGACTAAGGCTCCGGGTAATGTAACGTATACCTTTTTCAAAACTGCATACAATATGAGAATGATTTATTTACAAATATTGACGTTAAGTTTATCGATATTGCAGCCTTGAATGCAAACAATTGCATTGGTAATATAAAAAATGAACTGGTGAAAATGAAAAATATTAGTTATCCATGTGTACAATGATATATTTTTACGACACGAACGCGTTTACAAAAATTTTATTGAATATTCGGTTATCTGAGTAAGAATATTGAAGTTATTATTGAATATAAATTTGAATTTCAGAGACTCAAGTCGGTAATTAAAAATGTTAATTATTCATCGTCGCTTCATTGCAACACGTTCAACCAAAAATAATATTTCCATTAATCGTCTTAATAACCATCAAGAAACGACGCGCGTTTTATTAAACAATCCCAACTTAGTCCATCCAAAAAACCCTTACTGCATACAAACTAAATAAAGTAAAAAAACCTCTTTTTAAACATTAACATAAATAATATTAATTTTTTATAAAAGTGTTAAGTGTGAAAGTTGTAGAGCGCAAAAAGCAAAACTTTTCTCTATTGATCATTTTTTTGCTATAGGAACGATTCATTTAAAAATAACGCAGTGACACCAGTGTATAAGAGACAGCAACAAAATGCGAGCGCGAGCATCAATAGACGCGCCTTGAATCGCAAAGGTATCGCGACACCATGGCGAGCGCGGTCGTGCCTTACATGCAAAACTTAGAAGCGAAGCTTTTTGCATGCCTTGCATCACGAAGCGATTCAAGATTAGATAACATTCCATCATCCCGCTTAGTTCGAAGCTAGTTTAATACGACATCCTACCTGCGGTTTCTAATGTAACACCGAGACTCACGACGGTATTGGAAAAAGGCACAAGCGCCCCTCCTCTCAACTCAACACACGGCAATCCCGCTTCTCTCATTCAGATCATATCAAATCATTAACATATTTTCTCGAACCACAAATTATAGCTTGGGTTTTGTCAGCATTGAGACGAAAATGCTGATGCGCAAGGAGACGGAGAGAGAAAGGCGAACCAGTTCAGTGGAACGGGAACCTTTGTGCTTTTCTCTCTTTCTCTTTCCCTCTATCTACGCTCATGGCTTTTCTTTTCGTTCTCCCCATACATTTACATATACAGACCGGACTCACTCACTTCTTTTTTCTTTCTAATTTTCACCGATTTCCGTCTCACTATTAACGTCATCATTTAACTCGCTGTATATATTCATGAACATGTGGCTGCGGATATTGTGCGTACGTCGCTATATTAAAGCTCGAAGAGAATTTTTTCTTTTTGAACCGAGACGCTAATGGAACAATTATCATCACAGTAAATACGCGAAGCGTACGAGCATCAAATTATCGATATAGCGTGTATTACCGAACGTTTTTCTGATATAACGATCTACAATTTCACCTTGCACCCCTGCACCTTATTTACGGCTATTAGAAGGCACATACTACGCGCCTATAGATACGCGCGAATATAATTTTCTACTCCTTGCTCGAGCTTCTTTCTCTCTCCCTGGATCGCCGCCGCACGATTCATTTGCAGGTTTCCCCGGCGCATCTCGGCGAACGAAAAAAAAGGTTTAATTGCTTGACCTGTTCCGCTTCTAGACTGCACGCCATCAATTCCTCGGATCGTTCGAATTGGCGTCTTTTTTTTTCTCAGCTCGTGCTCGTGCCCAGCTCGACTACTGCTTCGGCTCTTTGCACCGATGCAGCGAATACCATAGGAAACTTGGGCCGTGATTGATGTATTACTTTGTTTAACGGGTAATAAGAACTCGAAATGTTACTCCGCCGCTTCTTGTTTCCACTTTTTCCGAGCTCCCGCGTAATTGATGTTAATAGAGAAATTACGACTTGCCCCCTTTTTCAGCGCTTATCTCGTTCGACCGCTGCTTGATTAGCGATCGCGGCTGTAAAAAAAAGTTATTTATTCCGCCGGTCCAATCAACGGGACGCGTTATTTTCCGGCTTCCGCCGCGACTTTTTTCATCGTCTGAATTTTGTTTACTATAAAATGTCTCAAGAGTAATATCGAAGAAAGTCCGGACGTGGGGGCGAATCGAATGAAAAACCGAGCGACTATGAGCGTCGTAAACGGCTTTCATCGTTGATCCTTAATGAATTCACTCGTTTCCTCTAGTCGATTTATCAGTCCCATCGATTTGCATACGAAGCAGCTCTTATATACCTACACACGCTTTGCGAAATAGGCATGAGAATTTGAAATAACCATCGCATTAGGCTACCGCAGCTCTCGAGTCTATATAGCCAGGGGCGATTGAATTTACTTTTCATGGCTCTTTAATGCCGTCAATAGGGAGTTTCGGAGGTGTAGGTAAAGGTGCCTATATATCAACGCGACGGTGACAGGTTGGCGGGCCGCGATCCATGCACTTTCTAACTTGCGCGCGTATATATACCTGCGAGCGCTCGGCACTCTCTGCACCTTTATTTCTGCTATTATATCGTTTCCCGATCGACGCGTATACGATGTCCAAGTGCTTTTTTTCCACCTTCGATCGATCTCTCTTTCTCTCTTTTTCTGTCTTATTCTAATCGCGCCGCCTGACGGTTCGCGATCTCTTGTCTATATATACGTTTTTTTTTAGAACTTATTCTTTGGCGTTTTTTGCGCCCCGAGACTCACGTTTTGTAAACAGCTTACCAAGATATGCATATTAAGCATGAATATAGTGTCGCGGAAATATACGTAACCGCAGTTCGTTTTTTTTTTCGACTACTGTAAATCGTTTAATATGCTATTGGTACTATGCTTTTTAATTTTTCAATGCAATGCGATATTTATTTATTGCAATCTGAAATTTCTCAAACAAATCTGCTCATTTTGCTTTTAACCAAAGATTTGTAAGTAAATAGTTTTTAGTTAAAATTCTCCTTTGATGTGTGCGTGTGTTAATTATACTTTTATATAATAGACAAGAAATATATTGATAGCTAAGATATAGTTCGAGTTTTAAGTCGCGTATCTTGAAGCACTTCAACGATGCCTTTATTTTCTTCGACAATTCCACAAACACGCAAACACAGTTTAAAACATTCCTGCGTAGAGCGAAAGTCATCTGGCCCACATCGCTTAATCATTGTTATCAATCTCGTTCGCGTACACAACACAGCTCTTTCGTATTATACCTTTCTCGCCGCTTTTTTTCCTCAATCGATCGTTACACCTCTGGCAAATTTCTTTCAATTACGTCTCGGCCCTCCCTCTCGACATTCGCGATTTTTTGCCACCTCCGATCCCTGAGCGTCGATGCGGAAAAACTGAGACAAAAAAAAACTACAAACGCTCGGAGTTATAAGTCCCGACGTCTCAACAAGGGAGAGAGGAGAAAAAAAAAGAGAAGAAAACGCGACAGCGAGTTTACGCCCCGGGAGATAACAATCGTCGGCCGTGCGCCGAGTCGTGTGTCTTTTATTATCGCGCGGCTCCTTTCAGCTTGATAACGATCATGGGTCAACCTGAAATTCGTGTGTTTAAGACTGTACATAGTCCGTACGTCTTATACGGGCCTACGACTGAAAACACATTATACGCATACCTTCGCCTGGCTTGCATAACAATTTCTTCTTGCACTCTGTATAAGTCGTAAATTTCTTTTTAATAAGCACTTTATGAGGAATTGGGCCTTCTTTTTCTTTTTCAAATGTGGAATTTGTCTTGTCAGGTTAGTTTTTATTTTACCTTTATACACTTTGAATAGAAGTGCAACCTTTATTCGTTGAACTAAATCCTTTTAACCATCCTGAAACACGAACAGTCCCACTGAAAGTTGCTTCCAAATGCATCAATTTTCGAATAGCTTTTGAACATTTCCAAACTCCTTCATATTAAATATATTCCTTCATATTGTATTAAACAAAGAAAAAATTTAAAGAATACCTCGAAAAACACTACGATACGTACGTGTATATGATTACCGACATTTATGGGGTATCCTGGTTTAGAAAGTCCAAAATTTCATAAAATTGACTTTTATTAATAATAATTGATTTAAAAGCATTATAACTAAATTATATGTAGTAAAAAATTCACTTTTGATAGAGTGTATCGCGTTTGTGACTGCCAGCCACTGCACACCAGATAGGGCCGTTGTTTATCTAAAACAGAGGAATAAAATTTAGTTTTAAATCTGATCAAATTATCCTCTATGTGAACTAATAAAAACATCAAACCGTGAAAATTTGATAACTATATGTATTCAATGTAGAAATTTTTTTTTAAATGAAATACTTATAATTTTCTGTACTAGAATGGAATAGCGAAAACCAGCCCAACTACCAAAAAAGGGAATTGTTTGCAATTCCGTAATAAAGTAATAAAATGCTGGGAAAAGTGAAAAATGTACCGCTAGAATCGGGGAAAAATGAAAGTTGACACGCAGTCGGAGATCGGTTAAGATGCATATACTGCAGAGTTGGGCGCAGTGGAAGGAAGCCGAGAGAGGCGGAAAGTGCACTTGCGCCTTGTTGAAAATGCAAGCGGAAACGGGAGGCACACGCAATTATAATAAAGTCGTTTCTTTCACGATCCCGTCCCTGACCTACAGAATATGCGCAGACTCTCCGAACGTAAAACCTGCACGCGAATTAAGAAGAAACTTTGAGAATCTTTCAAATCCTGACGAACGTGAATATTTATAATGGAAATGATTTTTAATAGTTCTCACTAATTGCAATATTATAAAAAAAAACTATATAGTTTTCATATATATATATCTACTTAGATATGACCGAAATCTTTCCCATATTTATACTAAATAATTATATCTTTCAATTAGTTTCCACTTTATTATCCATAAAATTCATTATACATTTAAGTTGAGCAAATCTGGGTGAAAGTAAGTTTTCACGGCTCATCCCAGCCACTCCAGCACATTAAAAATTTTCGAACCTATCCACTGGCAAATATCTCACATTTGCAATTAATTGCCATATCTCTCAATGGATCCGCGGAAACTCGCTCAGCATCGCAACTGTTCGGCAGTGTGTCGAAGCGCCAGGAAAAGGCGGCGGTTGCAAAACGAGCGCCGAATGCGAATCGCAGAAAGCGAAACGTCAGCGAGATGCGAGCTAAGTATTAGCCTAAATCGCCGGCTCGATTCGCGTGGGGACTATAGAGCTCGAAACATTTCGCTGATGGTATAGAACCATCGCCACCGCCGCCGCCGCAGCAGCAATTGATCCCACGCGCATTATCTCGATCGCCCGGTTCCCATAATATCAAAGACCATCCTCGTCTATATCTGCCTCTCTCTCTCTCTCTCTCTCTC